>APFE031608455.1:0-16400 GCA_000404065.3 Pinus taeda
CAAATGGTTGGGTGAGTATGCCCCTTGGAGACCTGTGGTAGCACATGACTTGGAAGGGAACACACGAGCAGATATGCATCACAAACTAGAATGCAAGTTAGCTAACAATCCAAAGTGATGGTTAAACCAATCAACACATTTTAGTAAGATTCATACATACTTATATAGAATAGTCGATACATGCATGTGTAAGCAAACAAATACATATACCATTAAAGAAGATTGTTGGAATACAATATGACATATGCATGAAACATGTTGGTTCTGTTATATCAAGAAGTGTAAGTTCCAGTCATGCAATACATCCATTTCCAACCACTAGTTCCGACAGTGGAAGGTTAAAACCACAACCGCCTTCTCCTCCAAAGAGATGTACCAGCTCTTTATAGTGGAGAAGCCAAGGCTTGTTACAATAATGTCCAAGCTCTCTCTAAGATAGTCTTATCGGAAGCTTGGCTGACCAACAACCTATACAATGAGTTATGAGGTGATATTTATAGCAAAGGGTGGGGTGACCCTTAACATTTCCCTTTGAGATTGTTTATCTACCCTCATGACTCTTAAACTACTCTATGACTGTTACATTCAACTATTGATACTTGAACTTCTACTTGACAAGACATTACATTACAATGCACATGTGCCCATGTGAGACAAAATGGATTGAGAAAGCTAGGCAAGATATCACTAACACTCGGGCTGTTTTGGTGAGACCAATTCTTTGACATGCTTTTTATGGTCGAAGGTGATGATCTGGTGCCACGTTTGGCTATGCATGATGGTGTCCATGCGATAAATGGTGAAATCTTACTAAAGCGAACTCTTGCCTTTGTTGCATCCGGGTGCTCTATTATGGCTCCTCTGTCCAACTCGTTTGATAGCATGCACATGGTCGTCCAGGTGCAACCAGATCGGAAACGTGTTGAGGCATAGTGTCTACAGTACTCTCCAAGCATGTCCTGGTGGCCATGCACATCATATTGTTGAGATACTTGTTTACCTCCAGTCATACTTGCTTCTTGTCTCTGCCTTGATGAGTGTGCCGAATGGGTGAGATCGCTTGCATGCACATAATGACATGCATGCTCTTGCATTCCCATGCATGTGATCAACAACACTACTCACCTTGTCTAGTCTGTGCTAGCTACTAGGATGGATCTATAACTTGAGGCATAGTTTCATCTGTGAGTGCATGTTGTGCCCCCTACTCCACCTGTTCCTACTACAACTCATTCTGTCATCTATGCAGCTCCGGTTCTTCCTTGAGTCGCTGCTTTAGCACATGAAACTCCTTCTTTGTCTTGTTCTTTGCATTCACGCGATCTTCATGTCACGTCATCACCTCATAGCCTAATTCTCCATAGTTAATTTCATCATAGGTGGATCGGCTTGAGATTGCAACAGTTTTCTACCTCTATTTGGCCAATTTAATGTCTTTAAATTGTCAATCATAAATTATCAACTAGGGAAGGTATATTAATGAAGTACATGTGCACTATGTGTGCTAGAAGTTATTTCTTATGTCGATATGTTCTTGTTAGGATCTAAACTTAAGATTAGCATGAATATGGTGTCTTTAATTATATTAGTGTCTTAATCCCTAAAGTTATCAACTAATTCCTTAGGAGTTATTCTCTGTTGAATCAGTTTATGGATGATATGAGAGTGATTCTAGACTATACTTGTGTTAGATTGCTTTGGGATTTTGTCTTGAATTTTTTTATGTTGCTGCCAAATCTAATTTACTAAGTGCAAGAGAAATATATTCTATCAAAGGAATACCATCTGAATTCAATTACTAAGGAGAAGACTCGCACCTTTTTACTTATTCAATTTCATCCAAATAAGACATTGTGAACAACAGCTACACTATGAAGAAAAAACAGTTGGACTACACTAGATAAAATGAAAATGAAATAGCCACATTGTACCAGATAAAAATAAAATCAAATAGCAGAGTTAATCTAGGTATAAAGAAAATGAAATTTCTTATACATATAACGATTCATTGGTGAACTCATCATACTGCATTTCTTCACACAAAACAGAGTATTCAAGTGATGAAAGAAATCTTATTGCAATCGGTTAAAGACCTCTTACTGGTCATAAGGGACCTCCACGAATCAATAGACAATCTCGATTCAACGTAACAAATTCCAAACAGTAAACCAAGTCTATTAATTTCAAACAAAACTTAATAAACTATTCTAAAAAAGTACATGAATTAGTGTGTGCCTAAAACTAAGTGCAACCATAGTTTTTATAATAAGTCTTCGGCATAATAGTATGAGCATTTCAAGCCTAAATATCTTTATTTCGATCAAACAATATTGCTAAACAATCAAATTTATATTAGAAAAGGAAATCGATAAGATCTCATGAAAACTCGGGTTCTTTCCAGTGATAATCTTGTGGTTAACTTTGGAGTTGACCATGTTATCTCGCGACCTTCTTGATGAATTAGTTGAAGGAGGTAGAAAGGAATCCCCAAGGGAACCATTCGTTATCTATCTGTATCTTCCTTCATTGAGTTGGAGCTTTTGAACCATGTGAACAATGGAGGCAACTGCAGAAATCTAGATTAGCTATAGAAACAGACCAATTCTGTAGACAAATGCATACTTTAACAAAACAATAGGGTATATAGAAAAACATGAAGAAGAAGACATGTAATTACTTACCTTTAAGAAAACCTTGTGTCTATTGCATTATTTAGGTGACAAGTATAGGAAAAGGGTAGGAAATATAGGAAAAAGGGGATGTCAAGGTAAGACAATCTTTGGACTCTACATTCCCCCGTGATGGAGGTTTTGCATGTCCTCATACACGTCATTATTATCAGTCACTTGTGCCTTCTGATCATCACCTCCAAGATTCACTTTCTTCTTATTTCTAGCAACTACTGGCATCATTGGTTTTCTCATGAGAATTTTGTATTTTAAGTTGATAATTTCTCTCTACATTGTCCTATTTTCCTGTTTCGACTTTTTGTTCTTTTTGTACCACAAAATCAAATGAAGGATGAGATTGTCACTTTTTGCAATCTGGATCTCACTTTGTGCCTTCAATTCTTGATTCTCATTCTTGAGATATTTGTTCAATGTCTCCAACTCAAAAATCTCTTTATTTAAAATGTTTGAGGTTGAAGGTTCTTCTGGTTCATTGAACTAATTTCTCCCTTCTCCAGGAATTTGAATTATTTCTTTAGTTGTTGTGTCTTTTCTTTCCACTGACTCTATGTAGTCGTAAATCTTCTTTTGATGGGGTCAACACCTGGACTATGCATTGGGATTCTTAGAGGTGAGCTGTAAGGTGGTGGTGACACTTTAGGTGATGATTTTGGTGATCCTCTTAGAGATATCTTAGGGTTTTCAGTTGGCTCGTTTTCCTCTAGATCAATGTATCTCGTAGATTTTGAGACTTCTTGTTGCACTGTGCTCAACCTTGTACTCCTCCTTAGTCCCTAGGTTTGTAGTCCCTATACTTTCCTTCTTTTAGATTCTGATTTTTCTTCTCGAGGAAGGGTCCTGGTTTGTGCTAAATCCTCTGTTCTTTTGCTAGCTTTCTTTCTTCTAATATTTCCTTTTTTCATTTTCTACAAAATATCCACTATGGGTAGCTCTTCTTCTAACAATTCGGCTTTAGTCTGGGGTTCCTTCTCTTTTATTACTTCTATTGTTCTCTTCCTTCCTCTGAGGGTCCTACTCCTGCTAGCTTGTTCTGGAGATCTTTCTTCAAAATGGTTCCTCACTAGAAAACTTTCCCAGTTATCCTCTATACTCCAAAGATGGAACTCAACCAAGATCTTTATCAAGCCATGATGTTACATGGTATTTTCGATGAATTGAATTCTTTTTTGAACATTTGTGGACATTTTTTTGAGACTATGTAAGAGAAAATAATGAAGATTCATCTGGTGATCTTCAGGAAAATGCATCATCATCTTAACATGGTAAAAATACATATACCCAAACCAACCCTCACAAGTGACAAATTGTTTAAGTATAAGTAGTAAATTTCTCCATTTACTCTTAAGGGTTGTACTCAGAATACCTTTCTTGAAGACAGTGGTGTCCATATTTGGATTTTTCAGGAAGACCTTCCAATCTTCTCCATTAACTCCCCTGTTCTTGAACCATTTTTCTTCGTTCCTTTGTAATTCAGTAGCTTCCGCGATCATGAAATCTGTTATAGTGATCTTAGTGTCTCCTATTTCAGCTTCAGTTCCATCAAACAAGCGTGCAAATGTCTTTGTCACTTCCTTGTGAAAACCGTTGATTTTTTCTATCAACTGCAAGCATTGTTTCTTTTGCAACAACTCCCTGGTCTGACGATATCCCTCCAAGAATTTCTTCCCTACTAGCTCGATTCGAGCAATGACACCCATTATGGAGGATGCTTTGCCTCAAAGATTGGTTACCTTGACAAGAGAATGGAGTTGGTAGAAGGACGATATGGCTATGAAAGTTGAGAGAACTGTAAGGATAGGTGGATTATAATATGGGTTACAAGAATGAATCGAAGTGTTGGGGCACATTTAAAATGATGATTTGGTGATTACTTCAGTAGATTCAGAATGAGGACGTGACATGACTTTTAAGTGGTGGATTATGATGTTTTGTTAGGTGACCATCACCCTTAAGTTGTAATGATTTTGTTTTAATTTTAAGCAACACTATGTCTTCTTAGTCATATATGAAATATATCAATTCCTGTTGCTAAATTAAATTAGCACATACCTTTGATCCACTTTTCTAACCTTGTTTGTTTTTATGAGATCTCCTCCAAGCACTTTTCTCTATAAGTTTTCATTCAATTCAAATCACCAAGTGTCCCTGTAGGATTTTAAATTTTTATTAGGTTGCATACACTTGTCTTAGCTATAGAAACTTGTCCAATTGCGGAAATTTGCTGATTCTACAACTGAGAAAAAAAAAACTTTAATAAAGTAACTTTGTTATTTTCATTTTGAAAGGAAAATTTTAAGTGCCAACAAAAATTGGTTTTCACTCGAAATTTTTTGTATAAACCTGCCAACATCATGTTGGTTTTCATGTTTATACTTTTATTATTATTATTAATTATATTATTAATATTAGAAAGTAAACTGAGTAAAAAATCTAAGGTGGAAAAGAAGAAGAATTATTCTCGACCATATTTAGTTCTGGATTATCTTGGAACATTTTAACAAATTCCTCCTTTCTAATTGGCTTCTGGTAAAGTCTGAGTCGATTTCCATTTACTAATAGAGGATTTTTCTCTTCATCAATAGTCCTAATTCTAACTGCACCATTGTCAAAAACACTTTCAACTTCATAAGGTCCAAGTCAGTGGGTTTGGAATTTCCCTTGAAAATTCTTGATCATTGTATCAAAGAGTACTGCCCAATCTTCTGGATGAAATTTCCTTTCTTTAATGTACTTATCATGCCATCCAGATCTCCGTTGTTGAACTAGGCTAGTTCTCTGGAGGTCTTCTTGTCTGATTTCATCAAGCTCATTTAGTTGTCTCATCCTTTGCTTATGTGCTTCTAATAAGTGAAGATCTAACCAGACTATTGTCTTATAGGTCTAGATCTAGAACTCTATTGGAAGTAAGACTTGCTTCCCATAAACAAGTTCATAGGGAGTATGTCCTACAGTATTTCTCCATGTAGTTCTGTAGGTCCATAAAGCTTCTGGAAGCTTTTCCAACCAGTCCTCTCTGTGTAGATGTACAGTCTTGGTAAGGATTGCTTCAATCACCTTATTTGTGGACTCAACTTGTCCATTGTGATGCAGGGGCATTCAGCCCAAGGGAAATCATTGTAAATGGTAGACATAGGGGGTCATGCATTTTTGGAATTAGTTTCCTAAGTTCCAAGTGAGTTTAATATTTAGGCTTTTAAGTGTGATTTAATTAGATATTCTCAAAAAAAAAATAAAACTAGGGAGAGATTTTAGGCATTAAAGGAATGGATGTGGATCATTAAGTGATAAGGAGGCTTTTCTATTTTAAAACAGAGAAAAGATGGAATAAAGCCTCAAGAGGCTTTTTGTCATATGTATGCATCGCATGTAGAGCTTTAAAGCTTTTATGTTTAAATCGTTATGTAAAGCATGTTTTTGTATTGGATAAGGACCGAGAAGGCGTATCCTTAGTTATAAATAAAGAGGCAGCAAAGCTCTCATTAGAGGGGAGCGAGTTCCAAAGTATGATTTTAAAACTCTCCGGCGTTTTAGTGTAATGGGTTTCTGATATTATGCATGTATCCAATAATTAATTCACTATGATTTGATGCGTTGAATAGTTAATATACTGTGGTTGTATGGATCAATCTGATCATACTGTCTTCGTGCAATGAAAGATGACAAATACGACTGGATTCCTTTTGTGATACATGTGGTGTGGGAAAAATACTCGATGGTGCAGAGCCATGCAAGCATCATGTTGTTGAGCATTTGGGTGGAGATATTTTGTGGCTGAATCATAAGAGTTGTGAATGTGTCTCTTTTGAATGACTTCATGTGAATATAAATCATTGCAAGCTAGTAAATAATTTATATTATGTTGAACCCACAAACTGGTGGCATTAGCATGATGTCGTATTTTTGAGATCTGGCTCCATTGATTATGTTGACTGAGATAGAGACACAGGACCGAAGGTTGCAAGACCTGGACCGTAAAGACTAGTGATTTTTTCCAGCAAAAAATGTCTACATTAAGGATGATTTTGTTTGTAGTGACTGTCATGGTTATAAGATGAGTTTATCAGTGAATAAGTGATTGCGAATTTCTCTTAAGGGAACAACGATTGGGCATGAGGCCTTATCATACAGGTCTTCAATACTGCATCATTAAATCCTTTGCATTTGTTATACAAGATCTCAGAAGTATAGGAGCTGAAGATTATAAGAATCAGCTAAGGGAACATCGGTTCAATGGCAACGCGAAGTGCGTTTTGGAGACCCGCGGGATTATATGATAAATAATCCTTTTGAATTGTTGTCTGGGTATGGTTGCATCAGTTATGAAGAGTTTGCGGCAATGATGAAAACTAGCACCAACTGGAGGAAGGCCTCACGAAAGTACTCATAGGAAAGGTTCAGTAGCTTGAGTATGAGATTGTTCAAGGATGGGTCCTTACAGATGGGCCAGACAGATAAAAATAACATTATTATGGCTTCGAATGAAGTGCACACCTAATGATGAAAAACAACAAAATTAGTTTTCTGGGAGCATTTTTTTTAAAAGGCAATTCTTTTTTTCTTTACGTTTGATGGTTGGGTGATGATATTTCTGAAACATAGAAATCTGTGAATAAGATATTTAAAGAGCTTCCATGAATTAAGTTGTTGAATTTGCCGTGTGTGTTGAAGTTTAATTAGGCAATTGTTTGAGATGAAATTGTGGATGAATGTTTATAAGCATAGTGTGAAAGATTCTAGGTTTTGCAGGGCTTACCCTGCATCACATTGTCTTGTGAACGGTACGGAGCAGACTTCCTATGTTTGATATTGTATTGATCCACAAGCTTTTGCACTAATATGGATGTGAACTGTGTTCCTTGATCTGTAACAATTTCTCTTGGAACAACAAAACAAGTAAAAATATCCTCAAAAAGAAATGAAACTACAACATTTTCAGTAGCAAAAGGAAGTGCTTTAGCTTCTACCCATTTAGTGACATAATCAGTACATACCTAGAATATACCTATTTTTCTTTGAAGGTGGGCTAATTGGTCGAACAAAATCTAGTGCCCACTTCTCAAATGGTTCGATGAGTACATTTGGTTGCAGTGGAATTTCATTTGAAAGAGTGGGTTTTCCCATTCTCTGACAATTTTCGCATATCTTAAGATATTCCTTGGTGTCCCTGAAAAATGGAAAGCCAATAATATTCTAAAAGCAAGATTTTCTAAGCAGTTCTATTGTTAGAAAGATGTCCCCCACATGGCTCATCGTGGCAAGCTTTAAGTATTTCTGGTACTTCGTCCTCTCGAACACATCTTCTGATGATGAGATATGGTCCTGTCTTGTATAGCTCTTCACTTATCCACAAATAAGATGTGTTATTGTGGACTATTGTCCTCTTTTCTCTAGGAGATAAATGAAATGGAATTTTTCCTGTAGCATAATAGTTAGCAATATCTGCATACCAAGGTGATTTAGTAGATACTCCAAAAATATATTCATCAGGAAATTTATCCTCTACAGGTTGATTATTATTATCATTTTGAATTTTCGATAAGAAGTAGGCAATTGTGTTCTATTTTCCTGGGCTATCTAGAATGATTATGTTGATTTGTTGTAACAGTAAGAGTCATCTGGTTATTCTTCCATTACTGACTGGTTTATTCATTAAGTATCTAATGGTAGAATGGTCTGTGTGAACAAAAGTTTCATAGCCAGTTATGTAATGTCTAAACATGTTAATGGCACGAACTACAACTAAAATCTCCTTTTCAGTTACAGTATAATTTAACTCTATAGGAGTTAAATTTTTCCTAGTGTAATAGATTGCATAAGAAGTAAGATCTTTTTTTCCTAAGACAACTCCTAAGGTTGAATATGAAGCATCCATTGAGATAGGGAAAGGAAATTTCCAATTAGGTCCTTTTAAGATAGGTGCTTCAGAAATTCTCTTTTTCAAAGTTTCAAAGGCAATTTGACATTCAAAATCCCAATTGAATTCACAGTCCTTGGTAAGAAATTTAAAGAGTGGGGATGCAATTTTTGTGAAGTTTTCTATGAATCTTCTATAATATCCAGTAAAACCGAGAAAAATTCTAACATCTCGTTGAAAACATGGCATTGATAACTTAGAGATGGGTTTAACTTTATTTGAGTCTACCTTAATTCCATCTCCTGAAATATTGTGACCTAAAACAATTCCTTTGTTAAACATCATGAAAAAAATTTCATGGATTAATGAGATATTTGTTTCTTGACATCTTATTAATACTTTTTCTAAATTTTCCAATGCTTCATTGAAAGAATCCCCATAAGCTGTGAAATCACCCATGTACACTTCCACACAATCATGAATAAGGTCAGAGACAATTATGAGGTCTGCTCTCTTAAATGTTGCTAGAGCATTGCATAATCCAAAGGGAAGTACTCGAAGCATAAGTTTCCCATGGAAAAGTGAATGTGGTTTTATATTGATCTTCAGGGGCTACCTGAATTTGGTTATATCCACTGAACCCGTCCAAGAAGGAAAAATATTTTTTTTCCTACTAATGTGTCTAAGACATGATCTATAAAAGGTAGTGGAAAGTGGTCTTTTAATGTTGCTTTATTTAGTTCCCTGTAATCGATGCATACTCCCCATTTTCCATTTTTCTTAGGAATGATTGCTAGGGGTGAAACCCACTGACTATGGGAAATCGGATAGATGAAATTTACGTCTAACAATTTCTGCAACTCCTCCTTAACAATTTCTTTTAAATTTGGTTTCATTCTCCATTGAGGTTGTCTAACCGCTCTTGCATTTTGTCCAATGTAGATATGATGTATGTAGGTTTGAGGATAATTCCCTCTCATGTCACTATATTCCCATGTAAAAGCAGAAGAATGTTTCTGTAAAATTTCTATCAATTGATTCTTTTTCAATTCCTCCAGGTTTTTATTAACATTCAAGGTTTTCCCTTGAAAGGTTTCTATCGAAGAATTCCAAGATTTTTCCATGGAGAGCAATGATACCTATTTAGATGAGAGATACTCATTGCGACTATGATAATAATGTGAAGAACAATTATTATTTTCCAGTAGATTTAGAATCTGGTCTTCCTCTCTTACTTGTTTAGTAGTAAAAATAGGTTGTATATCTTCTTCATCTTCTATCCATTCTTCAGTTTCTGTATCTATTGTTGTCCTTGTAAGAGGGTATTATCTAAATCTCTTTGTATAATTTCCATCTTATATAAACATGTCACCTAATCTCTGATCGATAAAAACATCAGTTGTAGCTAACCAATGTCTTCCTAGAATTAATGGATGTCCTCCTAAATTATTCTTGAGTGTTAAGACCATGAAATCAATAGGATATTCCCAAGAATATAAGGATACAAAAACATCTTCCAACACACCATCTGGATCAATAATAGACCTATTTGCTAATTGTAATAAGGTTGGTGTGTATTGAAGGTTAGGAAACCTAAGTGTGTCCATAACTTGTTTATTCATTATGTTTATGGTTGCTCCTAGATCAATCAATGTGTTTGGTATTTCAGTTCCATTGATGTGAATTTTTACAATGGGGATTCCTGGATCTAAATATTTTTGAATTGTCATCTTTCCCATCATAATGTATGTAATTTTTCCAACTAACTAATCTTTTTAATGTCTTTTATTTTTCTTGTTGATCTTTGTGTACTTAGTTCCTTAATTGTTTTCGCAAAAATAGTATTTCTTTTATGGTTTGCAATAAAGGAATCTTAATACACACATTTCTCAATTCATCCATCATATTGTAATAAGGCAATATAATTTGTTTTTCTACTCATTCATCAATTTTCAACCATTTAGGGAAAGGTGGTCTAGTTGGTACCGAGGGTTGTTCTATGATGGGAGTATTTATCGGAAAATCTTATGTCTGTTTATTCTCTTTCTAAGGGAGAGAGTTATCCCCTTTCTCTAGTTGGTTTTTTGGTTTTGGAGATCGAATCTTGTTTCTTGAATGACAACAGGGGGTTTCCTTGGTAACACTCATCCATACCTTAATTGGACATTCTTTAGGTCTAGTGGATTTATTACATAAGTTTGAGGATGCAGCCTCTACATGATGTACACAAGTTTTTGTGGTATTTTATTATTAGGATTTGGAAGTGGTTGAGCAGGTAGTTGATTTGTTTTTTGTGGAAATGGTAGGGAGAGCTATGGGTTTTGATTCTAAACTAGAATTTGTGGTAATTGGTTAGCTTGGGGAATTTGATTAGATGGTGGTAGAAATTGTGGTGGAAGATAGGATGGTGAGTATTGTTGATATTGAGCTTAGGCTGCATAAGGATTTTTTTATCCTTGATTCCAAGATTGTGACTGTAGCTAATCCCAACGCTATCAGGCTAGATTCTAATTATTTTTTGAAGACTGAGTAAATTGTTATGGTCTGAACCCTTGTGGCTGATTTAGTTGGGGGTTTTTCCATGGTCTCTTGGCTATAAAGTAAAGAGGGTCTATTAGTTCTGATATTCCTTCATCATTAAATATAGCCTTGAGACTTGGTAAAGAAGAAAATTCCTTCGTATCATGATTATATGCACATATGACACAAGTTTCTATGGCTTTTCAATCTAAAGGACACTCTCTTAGAACATGTTTCTTTCTACATTTAGGATAGTAGATAGATAATGTAGTGTTTTCATAATTTTCCTTCTTTTGTATTTTAAGGGTGTCTTTCTGCTCACTTAGGCTCCCTAAAATATTTGTTTTAAAGGTATCAAGCAAGTTTCCTTATTCTTCCCTGCTGACTATACCAACTACAAATTTATTAATTCTTGACAAGAGAGGGTCTCTAGGACTTCTTCGAACTCATGCTTTACCCCTTGAGATATGTACACATAAATCAGAAATATCTGCAAATGGTAGTTGGGAAATATGTCCCTTCCCAGTTAGGTTAAGGAGATCTATCCTCTCATCTTTAATAGCTCCGAGTAAGAGGGATTTTAAGGTTTCCTCATCCAAATTATCCATTTTTTATCTTTTAACATTGTAGACAAACCTTTCTAGTAAATATTCAAGATTTTCATCTTTTCTTTTGTCATTTTGAATACTTCATCTTTAAGGTTACTAGGCATACAATAATCTCTATATTTTCCTAAGAAAACCTCTTTCATTTGTCCCCATGTTGTTATAGAATTCACTCCTAGACTCATGAACTATTTTAATGTTGAGTCTTTTAATGTAGCAAGGAACAATTTTAGTTTTTGAGCATCATGCATATAGTCATATGATCTTAATAATACTTCAAATTTGAAGAGAAATGTCTCTGGGTCTACGTTTCTTTTCCCGTAGAAATTAGGAAGAATTGAGGGTGATATAGTTTTCATTGGGAGGTTTGTATCTTCATCAAGATTAAGAAATCTAGAAGGATCTTGGTTTCCTCTGTGTCTACCCCCCCTTCTGTTCCTATCTCCACTTCTACCTCTACACCTACCTCCTCTAATCCTATTTTCCTCGCCATGGATATTATGTACCTCTCCTTCCCCTTCTTTAGCCATGATAGATTCTTCAAAACTAATATAATGTTCTTCTAATATTTCTGGTGCCTCTATCAATGGTTGTTCAAAATAAGTTTCATGTTCCTCTTCTTCACTATGAACTTCTAATTTTTCTCCCAAAATTTGTTCACAAATGGAGGATAGAAAAATTACTCCTGTAGTTGGGGATGTAGGATTTTCTTCAACTATAGCTTTAGTAGAGGAATTGGGTGAAGTTATGGATTGGATTTCTGATCTTGAGATTTTAGGAAGCCTTTGTCGACCTTTAAATGGAATTCGGGTTTGAGTAGGTGGTGTGGATTCTCGAAATCGTGGTGAAGTGAGTGGATTTTTGGGAATTAAACTTCTTTCTCTCCCTACACATATACCTCTAGAGTCTCTATCCCTACGCATATCATGTTTTGAATTAAGCATTTTTTTCTTAATTTCTATTTGTACTTCCCCAGCAACGGTGCCAAAATATTTGGCCAATTTAATGTCTTTAAATTGTCAATCATAAATTATCAACTAGGGCAAGTATATTAATGAAGTACAGGTGCACAATATGTGCTAGAAGTTATTTATTATGCCCTTATGTTCTTGTTAGGATCTAAAGTTAAGATTAGTATGAATATAGTGTCGTTAATTATATTAGTGTTTTAATTCCTAAAGTTATCAGCTAATTTCTTAGGAGTTATTCTCTGTTGAATCAATTTATGGATGACATGAGAGTGATTCTAGACTTTACTTATGTTAGACTATTTTGGATTTTTGTCTTGAATTTTTTATGATGCAACCATATCTAATTTACTAAGTGCAAGAGAAATATTTTCCATCAAAGGAATATTGTTTGAATTCAATTACTAAGGAGAAGACTCTCACTATTTTACTTATTCAATTTCATCCAAAAAAGACATTCTAAACAATAGCTATGCTATGCAGCAAAAACAATTGGACTACACTAGATAAAAATAAAATGGAATAGCCACACTATACCAAATAAAAAGAAAATCAAATAGAAGAATTAAACTAGGTATAAAGCAAAGGAAATTTCTTATGCATATAACAATTCACTGGCGAACTCATCATACTACATTTCTTCACAGAAAACAGAGTATTCAAGTAATGAAAGAAATCTATTCGCAATCGGTTAAAGACCTATTACTAGTCATAGGGCCCTCCATAAATTAGTAGAAAATATGCAATAAACATAGAAAATTGTAAACATGAAACCAAGTCTATTACTTGCAAATGAAACTTAACACATTGTTCTAAGAAATTACATGAATCAGCGCACACCCAAAACACATTGTGGCCATAGTTTTTATAATAAGTGTTCAACATAGCAGTATGATAATTTGAAGCCTAAATATCTTTATTTAAATCAAACTATATCACTAAATAATCGATGTTCTATTCAGAAAGAAAATTGATAAGATTTCGTGAAAACTCAAGTTCTATCTAGTGATAATCTTTTGGTTGACTTTGGAGTTGACCGTGTTATCCTACGACCTTCTTGATTAATTGGTTTGAGGGAGTAGGAAGGAATCCACAAGGGAACAATTCCTTGTCCATCCATATTTTCCTTCGCTGAGCTGGAGCTTTTGAACCTTGTGAACAACAAAGGCAGCTACAAAAATTTAGATTAACTACAGAAATAGACCAATTCCTTAGTCGAATGCACACTTTAACAAAACAATAGGGTATATAGACAAACATGAAGAAGAAGACATGTAATTGCTTACATTAAACAAAACCTTGTGTCTATTGCATTATAGGAAAAAGGGAGGAAATAAAGGTAAAAATGGATGTCAAGGTAAGAAAATCTTTGGACTCGATAGCCTCTATGTTGTCAACAAACTTCCTCTTGCATTCCTTGCATCCGGTATGATCACTTCAGCTGTTGTTGATGGTGTTGCTTGTTGTGATGTTGATGACGTCATATCTTGATTTCCTTGTCTACGAACAACTGGATGTCTTCGTGGGTAGGCATGTTCATAGACACTTGATCGACTACATCTCCAAGTGTGCTCTAAATGGTGTCTTCGACTCTGCTCTCCTGGAAGCCATTGTACCTATGGTATTGACAGACAAATGAACACATACGATACCTGGATACATGGTAGAACTCATGGAAAGCAATTTGTTAGTCGAAAACCAAAACAAACTTGAGAATTGACTTGTAACATACCTATGTGACTGATCAAGAAGGTTGCGCAATTTCCGTCGGGAGGTAAGGAAACTAACTGCAAAAACTACGCAAGCCATGGTCTGGGTTATCAGGAGGTTTATTGACTACTAGAATTGTCCAATTCACGGTTGATCCTAGCCTACTGAGGACTGAAACTACACAATGTGCAATTTCAGTCAGCAGTGACATACAACCAGCAAACTGCATTGCGTAGTTTCTTGGGCCAACAGGACACTGCCTCCAAGAATTACAAAATACAAGCCTGGAGGTTAGTGCCTAGCTATATTTTCACAATTTATGGAGGGAAGGTATAGTATTCACTTCCGAAAATGCGCAGTGCTAGCCAGGAAAGGCACGGTCCAGGCCAAGGTAGCCCAACCCAACCGACGGGTGACTAAAAATATGACAAGTGTGAATGCATGAGGAGATGAGTGCAAACAAGAGTGAATGATCATTCATGAAACAACAAGTGCAGGATTTAGGAAATGTGAAAGAATGCAAGTGTGTGAAGCAAGTCGCCACAACAACGACCCTCCATGCAAAAATAGTGTCATGTATGCAACAACAATGAGATGCAAACGAAAATTGAAATGGTGCTAGTAAAAGCTAGTATGCACGTAAACGACAATAAGCAGTAACTAAAATTGAGCAAACAAGAATCACACAAAGCGAAACAAAAAAAGCGAAAGAAATGTAGTGAAAGTCATGAACAACGAGCTTACCCAAGGACAACTGAGCTGAATGTGTCAACGACTTCTAGATGTAATGTGGGATTCCGTAGCTGCAAGGTCCATGTGAGGAATGAACATTGTAGCTTCGAGTTGATGAGTTTTGATAAGATCGAGGTTGTGACGCGCATGCCACAAATCTAGGAAAAGTGACACTTGGTAGGAGCTTTTTTTAGATGATCCTTGCATTTAACCTCCAACAAATAAAAATAGATCCCTAAATCAAGGGATGCATGTGCATGTTGCCTTTGGAGGAGAAAGCCATGCATGAAAATAAGTTTCACTCGGTGCCAGAGGGAACCAGTCAACTCAATTGCACATGTAAGAGCCTGATTAACTACTGGGAGAAAATGTGCATTTCTAGGAGGGAGTTGGGCTAGCTAACTAGGATATTTGGACAATTTTTGGGTAGAGCAGCTAACTGTGGCCCAATATTGTGCAATTCTTAGGAAGAGAAACCCTACTAGGAAGAATTGTGGAATTTTATCAGTGAATCTTGACTGGCAGATTTGTGCAATTTTAGAGCCCAATAGGCTACTAAATAGAATTGTACAATTTCTAGAGGGGCTGAAGTGCCTGGACAATGTTGGGTGTTTCGACTTCATTGTTAGATAGATCATCATAAACCAGTGTCTTCAAAAAATCGAATGCGATAGAATAATGATCGTGATCGAATGCTGAAGTAAATAGATCATGACAGCCACAATAAAAAGAATTTGTGTTTTCATAGAAATCCTCATGATTTGATGAATCAAATAGAGGGGTATATGAGAAGCCAACAAATTCATCCTCTATGCTTTTGGAAAAGGCAGATGAAAAATCAAGTGGATTTTTAATGAATAACTTATCCTCTCCATTTTCAGATGATGGACTCACATCCGATGTGTCTTATGAGTGATCAAGAATGGGTGCGTCTATAGATGAAGATACACATGTGAAAGCATGGATGGTAGGTTCACCAAAGATGTCAGGGAAGAATGGAGGAGTCTTAGATGGAAGGGAGTCATCCTTCACCAAGTTTTGATGCTCAAGCTCCCAGTCAAACTCTTCATGAATGACTGCACATGTTTGTTGTGCAACACCGACCCCGTCAATGGATTGATCCTTGTTCACAACAAGTATATAGTCTGTAATGGAAGAACACAAGACAATATCATCTGGAGGATTAGCTGAGTATGAAGATGGAAGTTGTGGAACAAAATGCATGTGACAACTCGATGGACTCATAACCAAATCTGATCGAAAATTAAGTGAAGTGATGTTGGGAGGATGCGATAGGTGAACTGATGTGTGAGCATGATCT
>APFE031608458.1:0-12063 GCA_000404065.3 Pinus taeda
TGGACCGAAAAAGAACCTTGATTGGAGTGGAAATGGGGTTGGGGTGAACTGTCTCTGGACTTAAGTCAGCAAGCTTATCTGGCCCTTGCTGCTTCTTAACAAATTTAGGGATTGTGTTAGGACTTTCAAAGACAGGGGGTGGATTTGGGTCAGGATTTGACCTAGTGTACAGATTGTGGATGCCTCGTAGGTCGGGGCAGTGCATGAAGCCATTCACAGTTGGACTAAATCAACCCCTCAGATATCTCAAGGGTGTGGAAACTTGGTTCCAACAACCCCCCATATTGCTTCGAGTGAGACCTTTTTCCGCGCTCTGCGGGCTATTGCCGAAAGGGCCAGTAGTGTAGGGATTTGTTTGGCTAATTAACTCTGAACCTGGGTCAAGCCCCCTCAAGCCAACAAATGGTTCTATTTTTGGGACCAGACTCTGCATGGAGATGTCTCATGTCGTATCACTGGAATCCAACTAAGAAGGAAATTGAAGGTTGCTTGGACAGGAGAATTCACGAGTTTGTGGTGCAGGAGAACAAGAATCTACAACTGACAAAAGAAGAGTGGTTATTCTACTACTTGTACACAGAGATCCACGAAATCTTCTTCGCATCATTCCCTACTGAGTTGTATGAGTGGATTGTGAAGCTAGCAGATAGCCAAGGAAGGTGGAAACTCAAAAATCGACCCTAGAGTTGGTGCGCAGATTGGAAGCATCAGAGGATAAGATCACGCATGTTGTTGATCACTGGCTCGATTAGATTATAGGAGGATTCATTACTGAGTTTGCGGTAGATAATTTAGTTAGCTATAGAGAGGCAGAGCGATGCTTTCTCAAAGGACCATGAGGTAAGTATGTAAAGTCTCTAAATACTTGGATTAAAATGCTAATGTGTGAAAACAGGGTTATGCAATTACCTTGATGTTCGGAGCTATGGAAAGTGGAAAAACCTACAGAAATGAAGGAAGTAAGGGACAAGAGAATAGCCCTTTGATTTCACCTCCGCAAGGGGACGAGGAAGAGCTCGCAAAGGTCTCTCTGCGAAGTGCAATCCATTTGATAAGGTAGAGGATTCCGTGTATACCACCCCCACCCACACTACCACCAGCTTCATCGCCTTCACTTCCATCTTCACCCGTACCACTTCTGCCACCACTGCGAGTCAATATGGCAAGCACGATAAAGTTTCCTATGTTCAAGGGAGTAGGAAATGAGGATCCAGACCAGTTTTGGTTCATGATAAGAGCTATATGGGAAGAATAGGGAGTTAGAGATGCAATATAAAGAAAGCGAGACTGGTTAGTGCCCTACAGGACCACGCGCTGACCTGGTATATTAAGCATTCTAATGACAATCCGAATGAGAGAATCGCAAATATCCAAATTACACTAAATAAAGAATTTAGCAAGTTGAAGTGAGATGCGCATTCGATCATTGGATTCAAAGAGATCACAATGCTACCAGGAAAAACTCCTTGGGAGTTGGATAAGAGGCTGAAGTGTACAATTCACGAAGCTAATATGAATCTGATGGATGGACAACATCACAAATTGTTTGCAGCATCGCTAATGCCACATCTGAGGAGAGCACTATCACATCAAAAATTAACGACTTCGGAAGAGGCCTTAGAGATCGCAATGAGGCTGCATGAGACCACGATGTAGAATCCTAACTTGGGAGTTCAACAGATCCACGCGGAGTTGAAAAACTTATGCCTTGAGATGTAGAGTCTGAAACATGACAGGACAGCTCGACCAGAAGTGTACGAAGAAGTGTGGTGTGTAAAATGCAAGGGTTAGGGTCATGATAAGGACCACTACCTAGTGTTCGCGAATTACCTCATGGGAGGAGGACCGATGCCGTTAAGACTAGAAGCAGAAGCAGGACCTAGTGCGACACCTACTTTGTGGTGCATAATTTGTCAAATAGGAGAGAAACATGCTACGGACAACTGCCATTTGTTACAGAAGTATACACAAAATTCGCAAAAATTGTTTTGTAACTTTTGTAGATCAGTAGGACACGATGAGCACACTTGTAGAAGCTATGAGTTAATGATGGATAGAACTCCCACCTACAGGGTTCAGGCTGAAACGTGATCCCTAGACCCGAATACAGGAGTGGCACGAACATGATTTTAGGGGCGCGGACGGGGCCGAGGTGGAGGAGGACCTAGAAAAGGGAACGAAAAGTTGATATGCTACAATTATGGAGGGCCAGGACATTATGCCCATGATTGTACGAACCCAACATGTCCATCATGTCTGTATTGTACCTTGTTTGATCATGAGACAAAAGATTGTCTTACGTTGATAGCTAGGATACGTGACAAGGGAGCGCTACTGCCTCCCCCGACTCAGATGCTACAGATGATGAGGTCTGAGCTGCGCGAGGAAGATATAAATGTGAACATTGTGCTCCAAAATGGAATCGTGATGGGAGATGATAAAGGCAAACAACCCGAAGATAGTAATTGAGTTCGCAAGGCTCCAACAAAAGAAGCAGAGTTTGATTTGGAGCGCGTTAAGGAAACCTTCATGGAAGCTAAGAAGAGCTTCGCTGATGCCTCCACTTTAGGAAGCAAAGATAGACCGGATTTAGAGATGGACCCATCTATGCTCACGACATTCCTGGAAACATGCATGAAGTTTCTTTGTGACAATAAAGTTGTAAAAGGATTACAATAACTCATTAATAGATGCGCTGGGACCGTACTAGGAGAACCGCGCGTAGTCAGGAAGATTGGAAAGAATGAGACAAGTAGAGGAAGAGAAATGAGTTTAACCACGCAGTTGGAAGAACTCGAAGAAGAACACTTGGGACCTGATGAAGAGATCTAGGAGGGCGATCTTAGGCTCTAAGAACTCATGAATGAAAGCATTTAGTTCAGGAAGAAAAGCGCCATGGACGAATCAGAAGTCAAGAAGCTAGAGGACGGAATAAAGAAGGACCTTCTTGATAAAGAAGACCATGGTGATAGAACAGAATGAGCTCATTTATGTTGACGAACTTGGGAACTACCACCGAGAGTTGATCAATTTGATGTCTTTGATTGGACCATATGTTATTAAGGAGACCTCAGAGAGGAGCGTGATGCGGTTGGTGAAGTCAAATGGTAGACTCTTCCCAGGAAAAGTAATCGGTAGTGAAGTTAAATGGCGAAATCTTCCCATCTGACTAGCCGCAGGGAGCACAGTCTTAGCGCTCCAAACAGTTGAAAGGAGGCGTGGGACTATAAACTACTTTGCCTGGGAGCTGTGTGATGTCAGGGCTATGCGCAAGAGTGAAGTATCACAGGGTTCGCAACAACGCAAGGGTAGCTGCGCTGCTGCACGGGTCAGTTGGGAAGCGATCGTTGCACTCACTATTCATGATGTGATGCTTGGTTTGAGGCCAAATGGAGCAAGCGATTGGCATTTAAGGCAAACTTTATGGGTTAGATTTGGGAAAATCTGCTGCTAAGGGAGCATTAATGGATCGGATTTGCTGGGAATGGTCGAATTCAAATTCAAAAGGCGCTATAAATTGCAAAGGGATGCCCAGCAAACAACACTTAGCCATTTGAGAATTGAGCTATTGTGTGTCCTGAGATTAAGTAACTCTGATCTGTTTGATTCTTTGAACTTGAAGGCATCATTTGAGCACCTACCTGAACCGTTGAGAGATTTGTGGAATAGCAATATGACCACACTAGAGGAAGCAATGGATATCGATGAGATGACTTTTGAAGAGGCCGCATAGGCCATGACGATAGGAGACGCCCCAGAAAGTGTCGGGATAGCTGCAGAAATCCCTAAATCGTCACGCACGCCGAGGCCCAAGAAGACAAGAAGCCCATGGTACCAGTGCGCATGTCACCTAGAAACCTGCTATGAACTAAACTGACCATGGAAGAAAAGGGGAACTGGTTAATGTGGAAATTGATGAGGAGGAGGAAGACCTTGAGGAAATCCTGGTCAAAGAGGAGGAGGATGAAGAAATGGATGAAGAAACCCAGGGTGCGGACCCTCTGACCAAGTTTCCCGCGTATGTTCCTCTGTGGAAAGGGAAAGCAAGGGTGCTTAAGGACATATATGAGAGCAAAAGCTCTCTGTAGACTCCATTTCTTCGCGATGATATCATTTTTGAAGGAGAGAACTTAGAATGAGTGTCGACTCTAAATTTTAAAGATTGGGATCTCGCAGACCATAAGAAATTCCCACACTTGGAAACCGCGCAGCTCATGTGGCTAAAGAAAAACACCGCAGAAGGATTCATAGAGTTGAAGCCACACAAGTGGTTGCGCGAAGTAGAGAAAGCAGGGTAGTTAAACTTGCTCTAGGTGCCGCATTACCATCGTGCCCTAGTAACTATTTGTCATCAGGCATCTGCTTTGCCTGGTGCATGATGGGTGTTTGTGGTTGGAGGAGCCCATCCCCATTACGGAGCACCTAATCCATAGAATTACCCAACTCCCTTGTAAGGGGGAGGACCTAGTGGATATTTCGAAGGGTAAGAGTAACAACTTGGCCATCGCAGAGGCCATGAAGGAAAAATTCAAGCTGAAGAAAAGGAAGAGAGGGTATGCGATCTACAATATCAACAATAAGGTAGTCAGATTTGCCACCCAAATACTGGTTGGCAAGGTTATGTGAAAGTGTCGCGCGGATGAGGTGCCCGCGCCAGTGATAGCACTTGCCGTGCAGTGCACGGAGGGGGTCTAGTTTGACTGGTTAGAGTACTTGCACAACGAGTTCCTGGAGAATTGCTGTGAGGCACAAGAACAGGGGAAGACCTTCCACTATGCATCGATTTTTCTATCCATAGTGTTGGTGGCTTGGGAATTGCCTGAGGAAAGCCAGTTCCTGACAATTGCACAGGATCTTCCGGAGGCAGCGAAGTATGCTTCATTGTGGTCCACAAAAGACACGCAGAGGATTTGAGATAGTAAGATATTTTGGGTGTTCACGGAGATGAACATCAAAATGGGGATTAACCGTAAGCCACAGTTATCGCCCACTCTCTATAATAGCTTACAAATCTTCACGGAGTTTAAGGTGGACTTCAATCACGTGTATATTAGGGCACAAAAGGACCCCGCGAAGAAGTGGAAGGAGCTCCCGTACCTGGCCATGGACGATGTCATATTCATCATACTTGAGTCATGGCCGCTGGAGTGGCATGCTCGAGCCATCTCCACGTTGGAAATGGAGAAGTCGACTGCACAAAGGAAGAAGGAAGAGGAAAAACTACAGATAACACAGTTATCAGAGAAGAGAAGAAAAGAGGTAGCGACAACAAAGGCACAGGAGGCGCAGGATGCTGCAAAGGTAGTAGCAAAACATCAAAAGGCAACCGCAGAATAGAAACATGCAGCAAAGAAGGAGCGCGACGGCCATAAGTCACCATTGCCTGAGGAAGATCTTGAGACAGAGGAAGGTGGCGTGAACCCACAGATAGCATCTACACAGTTGAAGCGCTAGGACCTGAGAGCGCAGATGGGGTTGTGGAAGAAGTCAAAAGCCACTAAGACTTCTTTCGACCCGATCACCCTTACTAAGGGGGATCTGCATGACATAGGGGAGACGATGGGTGAAGTCACTGCGGAGGCCCTCCTGCAATTCACAGAGGAAAATCAAATGGCATTGGGGGCCCTTTGGCCACATATATAGGAGTTACAGGTGCGCACTCCTCAGGCTGGTACTCTGTTGACCAGCCTCACAGTAGGAATGGTCGCAGCTGAGGAAATGATGCGTGCCTGCATGACCAATACTATATTGCTGCTAGAGGGGACACTAGTTATATCTTATAAAATATTATTGAAAGATTCATTAAATGTACTGAGAATATGAATCTATCAACAAAAACACATAATCACTTTCATGCATAAGAAAATAGGTATGCAAACAAGGAGCGTGCATTTTCAAAGCACGAAGGGGGTTGAGATTCATTCAGGGCTTTGTAGTGTACTCATGTGATTAAGAAAGGGAAGAAAAACCTCAAGTGTGCATGAATGCACTATGAAGAGGTGAAGTGTTGAGACTTTGGGCCTTTAGCCTTCATGGAGTGCTCACGCTCTCAAAGAGACAAAGAGGGCACAATGTCACACTCTGAAGAGATGAAGCCTTGGGCCTTCAAGCCTTCAAGGTGCACTCATGTTCTCAAGGGTAAGGAGAGTGCACTAGCACATGACAAAGGGCTGAAGGACAAACATTGAAGCCTTTAGGGTGTGCTCATGTGATCAAGGACGGGCGTAGTTCTTCGTGACGAAGGAGTGCGCTCAAGAGGGAAACTTGTCTTCTTCTAGGAAAGTTTTTCAGAGCTGATGGGGATTCAGGTTTGAAGGTTTCTCTACCTGAGGAATGGCTGAAGGAAAAGTCTAATAGAAATATTTCATGACAGAAATGAGAAGAAAATATATCTACAATATTTTATAGATGTTGTCAAACTCATGCTAAAAATATGAAAGGTCAAGGAACATGCAGATTTTTAGCATGAGACATTATATTAACACTTATAGTAGCAAGATTGAACAAAACCCCCATTAAATAAACTGAAAATAAAAAATAAGAACTGATAGAAAGCAAGGAAAGATTGACAATAAAATCATGAAAGGCGATGAATAGATTTAACATGCAAAACTTACTTGGAAAGAAGATCAACGAAGAGTTTCTTGATCCAAAATCATGCATCCAACCTAAATGAGAATGATTATGATAATGAATGATTACTTGGGTTGATTTAAACAAAATTACATGAAAAATTGTCTCATGCATGATCACCACTTGTTGACAAATGAATGATTTATTTAAGGGAAGTTAAGTGGGCTCCTATTTTCTACTAGTGCGCCCACATGCAATAAGGAAGCTCATGCATGCATTCAATAAGGGTGCATGTCTTCATTGCGCATTGGCACATGTCAAAGAGACAAAGAGAAAACCTTCAGGTCTTTGGGGTGCACTCATGCACTCCAATAGGGTGCACTTGCTTAGCATGGAGGAGTGCGCTCAAGGCGGGTGCACTTATTCAGCCTGAAGGAGTACGATCCACACAAGAGAAAGTCTTTGCAATCTTGGAGGTTGCTTTTGCCTCTTCAAGTGATTTTTCTTGCTTTTGTTTGCTTTTGTGTGCTTTTCAAGTGTGTGCATGGTAAAAAGGCTAGTTTCTAAGTCAATAAAAGTTGTGAGTTCACCTAACCATGAACAAGATAACACAAGCACGTCTAAAGGTCAAGTGATAACACTTAGGAAATTTTAACTTAGGAAGATGCGACACTAAGATAAAACATCAGAATATCAAAACAAACAATGTGATGACATTAAGGGGTTTGAAACAACAGTTCATGTAGGATCCAAAGTTGACTTAGGAAAAAAAATTAGAGGGTTGTTGTCGCAACGATAACAGTTGGCAACATACTGGGAGAACCCCAACTTCTCTAAAATGGTGTCATTTAGGAAGATAGTCTCAATTCACTAAAAAGTATTAATTCAATTAGTGATTTACCTTAGCTCACCATTCTTACTTGGTTAAATATATAGTCTTCCAGGTTTCCAACTACTCGGTGTAACACATCATAAAGAAATCCATATCATTATCTTGTCATGATAAGTATGGGTAATATAGCACGGTGAGTTAAAGACAATCAGAGTATAAATTTTACATCTTTGGCATTGCTCTACCGCTAGCAGGCCTGGACAGTACCCTCGTGGAATCGCTTTAGGAACACAAATGTTTCTTCGCTGTTAATGAGCCTGGACAGTACCCCAAAAAAGTCACTTGTTTCACCTCCTTGCACAAGAAGCCTTTCTCTTCTTTCACCTTTTATTTTTATTTCTTTTTTCATAGAACTGTGCATAGGCACTTATTTTTTTCAACATGCGAAAGAGGTATCTTGACTTATTGAGAGAAGAAGAGATTTCTCCTTCAAAGACTTGTTTAAGACCTCTGATCCTTTGTTTGCTAAACAATTTCCCCTTACCTTACTCTACTCATATAGATAGGCAAGAACACACTATTCATCGACCGAATGTAAGAATGATAATCCTAAATGGATATGAGTATCATGGTTTACTTACAGCTTCTCGGTTGAATGATTGTATTTTCCATCAAAAAATCATTGGCTTTAAAGATATGAACCAAAACAAAGAAGAGGGTAGAAGATAAGCCAAGGGTTGTGCATTACCACAACTTGCCTTTCACAAAATATTATCTAAACCAACTCCAAGCTCGTAACTAACTTTATCTAAGGAAAAATAAAACCAAAAGAATAGAATGGATGAATGGAAATGTAAAATGAAATGCATTGCATCTAACTAAATGAAACCTATCCTATACTAAACTAAAGAGTACAAGGTCGGATCATGTGAAATGAAATTTCCAATGTGGCCATAAAATTTACTCATGACCTTTGGGTTGAAATATATGATCGTTTAAAACTAGAATGGAATACAATGCAGTGAAAAGGATAAACAATGCAAACGTATGCACTGAAAAATAAATACAGGAAGTGCAATCACAATGGTGTAACACACTTGACTGCTCTATCAAACAAAAAGCTCGATAACAACAATAACTACCAGGTTGATGACCATACAAGGCTCGATTACAAGCATGTAAGAATAGGACATGAGACATGGGTCCGAACCGATAGGAGTCTTCAAGGGACTCCGCAATAGGACCATGGAAACAACCTTTAGTGAAATCTTGATAAGAAATACTCACCAAAGGCAAATTCATATCAAAAGCAAAATTAGCAGGTTAACCACAATTCGTGTTGTCATGCAAGTTAAAATATCCAATGGATGATGTAGAAGGTAAGCTAGGTTAAGAGATTTTACACTCATTAAAATCACTCTTCGTTTCCACATTACAAATCAAATATTTGCTTGAGATGGGATGTATTGATTGAATATCAATAGTCACATTAACATTTCTTGCTTTAGGCTTTAAAAATTTAACATGTAGAAAATGAGGATCCCTCAAGAGATAATCAACATCCCATGAGATGACATTAACAACAAGATCATCCGAGAAATTATTAAACTGACAGAAATTACAAATATCGTCCAAGTGAAAGGATAATGACATAACCAATAACATAGGTTGAAGTGTCCTACTCACCTAACTTAACTTTGAATTATGAGAAAACATACTTAGCTAGTTATCTAAACACGATTCATTATTCAAATAATGAGATTTTAAACTTGAATGAGTGTCATCAGATAGATTTTTGATATTACCACAAAAATCCTCAATAATAAGCATGTTGTGTTCTTGATCAAAAGGAGACATACCAAAAATAAAATATTTGATAATCACATCAAACTCCATTTGAAAGTTCTATAGATCTGAATCTTCCTGTGGTAATAAAGGTTCATCCATGAAAATTGAAAAATTATCACCATACAATTCAAAATAAAGGAAATCATCAGGGTCATGGTTATCCAAGGATTCAACTTGGTTAACGAGTTGAGGATTGACATGCGAAATATCAAGATCCAAAGATGAATGATTGATAGGATTAGACAAATCATCATCAAGAGAAATTTGTCAAATAAAAATCATCTCTTCATCTGCATTTAGTCTTTTGCTTCAGTGATTAATTTATATCCAACACATGGAACATCAAAAGGAGGGGGAAAGGAATGAAAGGAACATCTCGTTCTTCTTCAGGATTGTTACACTGAAATTTGTCACCATGACTATCTGCAGTTAATATGGCTCCATCAATAGTCATATTATCCTCCTTGTCAAGCCTCATACCTCTGCTCTTCATGTCAAACTTCAAAAAGAGAGAAAGTCACTTAAAAACATGTTTATCTCTGGGTACGCAGGTTCTCTCTACTTTGCCTGCGTGTACGCATCCCAAACACAATGTAACTGCGTACTTATACGCTCTGTAAGCCAAAGCATGGGTGCGTACCCCTGGAAAGGTCAAAAGGCGCAAGTTTCATCTTTAAAAAGTTACTTGTGGTCACTTCTAAAGCCTTCTAGAAGAGTGTTTGACGTGTATTGAGCGCCTCCAGATGGTTCATGCACCCCTATGATAGAGGAACTTATCCCATCAAGAGAGGAGCTACCCCATCCAAAAGAGGGAGGATCCCATTGATGTGGGAACTGAATAACTTCCTCTAGAACACTATAAATACAGGCATTGGGCCAAGGGAGGGGAGGTTGAAAGCTGAACATTCCAAAGGGTAGATGCTGCTGGAATTAGGACTTCCATTGTAAGCTTGTGAGGAGAGATTACCATCCTTTCTTGTTTCATATGGAAGTGGGTGAGCTTGTCAAAGTAAAGGAAATCTCTTGTTGGACCCTGGGAGGAGCTTGCACAACAACAAGGCTCAGGTTGTAATGGTTCCTTTTTTGTTTCCTTAATACAAATAAGTCCATTCTTCTCAATGATTTGTTGTTAATGAATTATTTCATGTACTCCTTGGTCTATATGATGAATATGCTTTGTTTTATGAAATATTCAGGTGTTATGTAATCGTTTGACTGTTAGTGTATGCAGGTCTTACAGTGAAGGAGGAGCTCATCTGGATCAGCAAGGCTGGACTGCTACAACAAGCGTTGGATTTGAGGTAGGATCGAAAACACTTGGTTTCTCATAGAATAATGTATATTTAGAGAAGGATTGCTCTTGTTTGTTTTGTTTGTCACTAGAGAGTCTTAGACTCCTAGGGAGGATAGGTTTGTCCGCAAAAATAACTCTTTCCGCATGACAAATTGGCGACTCCACTGGGGATTCCATTGATGTGATTGATTGTTCCTTTGAGCATTACTTTGATCTGAAAAGAGTCTTGTTTCTTTTGTTTTTTGATTGCTTGACTGTGTTTTTGGGTGGCTTAGCTTATAGTCGAGTTAGAACTTAGGTTTTCTTTATTTTACAGTAGTACGCACCCTTTGCGTTAGACACAGTGTGTACCTGTACGCACTGTATCTGTGTACACAGAGCGTGCACGCACCTAGTTAAACAGGCTGCCTGCGTACCCTGTTAAAATTGAGAAATTTTTCCCTTTTCTCTTTTAGATTTTGTTTTTCTTAGTCTTTACTGCCCATATCCACTGGTTGACTGTCAAAAATCTTCACCTGCACTTGTTCCATTAGTGTCAAAAGTTTTAGTGAAATTCCTTGAGATTTTAGCCTTAGGGTTTTGATTTTTATATTGGTCCTGTAGTGACTTTGGGTTTAGAAGTTGCAAAGCCTTAGATATCTCTGGTTTTGTCAGTCTTCTTAGGAGTCGGACTAGTCGCAAAGTCAACCCTCGTGAGCGACCTACCTTTGCGTTGCCTCTTTGCAAAATTTCAATATAGCTTGTTCATTTAAAGTTGTGAATTTCATTTTCAAAAAGAACAAAAAGAGATTGAGTTTTTGTTTTGATTAGTTAGTGATTCTGCATAAACTAGTCCTTGGATTGATCATTGCCAAGTAAAACATCCCGAAATCATCCTAGTAAGCTTTTGCTTCTTAGATTGACTTGTTAGTGAAAGATTAGGTAAATTTCCTTTGATTTGCTTTTGAGTGATTTTTCATAGATTTTCATAGATCTTGAAATTGCTTTGATTAGATTAGTTTTACATGCTTTTATAAAATAGGAAAATATCAACGATCTCCTTTGCAACGTTTGCTTTAGAATAGCATTTGACGTCTTTGAAAGAGAAAGGAATTTTTTCGTGAAGTAAAGAGTGGTCATGTTTTGTGCGCTTTGAAAGATAAAGAGAATTGTTTCTTTGATTGTCTTTTGAGAAAGTTGTTTTTATTGAAAAGATTTCATTCTCTCAACTCTCTTAATTAGAACATTCATTGAAAAGAGAAAATTATCAAATCATCTTAGGTGCATCTTTTAGAGAATTGGAGTCGAGTCTATACACCATCAAGTTTCATCTCCATCACCTCTGTCTTAAAGAACAACCTTTAAAATCAACGCTTAAAGTAAAATTAACTTAGAAATTTTTATTTTCTAGGGCTCTGAAGCACCAACATAGATCAGGCTAGTGTCTTGGAGTAGGTGAGTAATTAACTCTCCAATACTATTAAACCAAACAAGTAGCTTATCTTGGGATAGAATAAATCCAGCTGTTACATTTATA
>APFE031608464.1:6901-96815 GCA_000404065.3 Pinus taeda
ATCTTACTTGAAATGTGATTTCATTTAGAAGGTTCCTTTAGCTGGCTTAACTGTGCCTTTAAATCTTCTATCTGTTTCTTCATAATCTTGTTCCCATCTCTTAATTGCATATTAATCATCCTAATGAATTTTGCTTCTTTGATTGCCGGTACTGTCCAAGTATGGAATTGAGTATTACAGTCAACCACCTCTACAGTTGCTTTCTCTTCCCATAAGGCTTTAATTCTGTAATAATTAGCTTGTATGATGGCATGTCTTCTAGCAGCTTTCCTCAGTCTGGCAATCTCAAGGTTAGATGATTCCAATCTTCTTTTCAAGTCTGCTATACTGTCTTCTTTATATGTGGCGACTGTTTTGCCTTTGTCCTTTCTTTGATGGCGTTGTATCTCTTCCCCTGTTTGCTCTGTTCTTGGTGGTACCTCCTGTACTTGCTGAAATCTCCTTGTTATGGGTCTCTTGGGTTTGAAAACAAATTGTTCAACTTGCTCATCAAATTTAAGTTTCTTTGAGGCTTTGGTTTTCTTTGTATTCTCTTTTTCTGACTGCATCAATTCATCTTGAACTAGTGGGGACTCCTCAAGGTCAATTGCCTGCAATAAATCATTTAGATTTCCCTTCGAAACTAGACTTTCTTCAACAGCTACTGCCTTACCTTTTTCTTCAGCCATCTGACTTCTTGTTCTTCTCCTTGAGACTACTTCAGCTGTGCTTGCTTCAGGTGCAATCTTTTTGACTTGAGATTTTTCCTTAGTTGATTGTTGAGGTGTATCTTGAATGATCAGTGGCTGTACTGACTCTCTCACTTGTTTCCTCACCTTTAATTTTGGAAATCTCTTAGCTCTTGTTTCTGTTTGAAGACCCGCTGTTGTAAGATCTCTTGCAGGTAGAGGACTGGGGCCAGTCTGGCTTCTGAAACCAGCCATAAAAATAAATGAATTCCATTCTTTGCCTACCTTTTGAAGCTCATGTAAGACAAGTAGTTTAATCAAGCCATGGTGAAACAGAGAAGTTTCACAAGCTTCCTTCCTCAATTGTACTTTGTCACACATCTTACTCAAACTGCGGAATAGGTAAAAATGTAGATCAATGGAAACCTTCCCTGTAAAATGCAAAAGGAGCTTGAAATGGTACGAATACACCTTGTTATACCTTCCTTCGCAAGTCAGGTATTTTTGTATACATGTGAGTAAATGTGCATAAGACTCTTTGACATAGCTCCTAGGCACTGACTTACTCAAATCTGAATTTACAAACTCCTTCTTTAAAAACTCCTTGCATGGATTCATGTCAAATTTGAAATTTTTGAACCAGTTCTCTTGCCCTCGTGGAATCTCTGTCACAGTGGATATCATCTATGGTGAGACCTACAATTCCATCATAGCCACCTTTGAATTTAAACCTGTGAAATTAAGCGCAAATTCTTTGGTCACCTGTGCATGCCCTCCTTGTAACTTCCTACAAAAATTCCAACACCCGGCTTTTTTAAACGCCTTCTCCACCTCTTTATTCTTCAGTGTTATATCCAAGCCTTCAGGCTCATTCCTCAGACATTTTTCCTGATCTGTGTTCTTTCTTCTCTATTGATTTCTCCATGAAATCTTAAAGACCTGAAAACAAGGAATACTAGCTTTGTTCGAACTGTAAACTCAGCTTCTTTTGAAATTCTACCTCGCTTGAATTGCTGCCTCGCTTGATTCACTGCCTCGCTGGATTACAATTGTATTTAAAATTGAAATCTTGCCATTTATAATCTTTCAAATTGCAATATTGCAGATTTGTTATTCATGCAAGGCTTACAATCATCATTAAGACTTGTGCAAGGTGGCCTTTCTTGGAAATGGTAATCCGTGTGTATCAAAAAATCTAATGGTGGTGATAATGGCAATGGGTGGTGGAACGTGATAAATGGAGTACATGAACTAACACAAGATGACGTAGCCACTGATTTACCTAACGGATTTGACATTTGGGAAAGATTCGCTGCAGAATGCATGAATCCCTGATTTCGCAGTGCGGTTAGTTTGAATTTTGAATGATGTGCTGCGAAATCACCTAATAAGGTTTTGCGCTACGAAACTGCTAAACAAAGTAAATGTGCTGTGAAAACACTTTAAAAAGAATGCATGCACTACACAATTACCAAAAGGCTTGGTGGTGGATAACAAAGTGACACATGGCTATGAAACAATGGTGAATGAGGGGAGACCAATGGTAGATAAGAATATACTTGACTCATGACCTCTTAAAACTTCAGACTTTAAGGAAAAAAAATGAAATCAACTTAGACTAACACTGACCTTTGTCATCGGGCTAGGATGAGAAGTTACATATATCAGATTTTTTAAGTGATAACACATGCTTTGACAAGATTGAACAAGGTGTTTCAGTGGGGAGGAAAACATAAAAAATCCTTCGACACCTTGAAAGAAAAGATTAGTACAACACCTGTACTAGAACTGTCTGATCTACAAAGACCATTTGAGATCCAAATAGATGCTAGTGACTATGCCATGGAAGCAGTGTTGGGACACCACAGTAAACCCATATGTTATCATTCTGAGACTTTTAATCTTACAATAGTTAACTATCCTACATATGATAAAGAATTGTATGCATTAGTTCAGAGTGTGAAAAAGTGGAAACATTACATAATGGGCAAAGAAACATTAATACATACTGATAATCAACCACATCAATATCTACACTCCCAAACTAAGTTGTAGCAATCAAGACATTACAGATGGATGGGTTTTCTACAACAGTTTCATTTAGTCATCAATATAAAAAGGGCATACATAACAAAGTTGCAGACATGTTATCTAGACCCATTATAAATGCATCTACTATACTTAAGCATAATTTTGTACTACATGAAAGTTACATTGAACAATATGCTCAAGGTATAGACTTTAAAGATGTATATACAACTTTGAGTCAAGGCAAAAAGGTAGAATAATTGGACTATCATGTGAAGAACTGACTCTTATATCATTGTGGGAAACTCTGCATTCCACAAACAGAGAGAGTAAAAATAATTAGAGAGGCACACACTTCTCTAATATTAGGTCACTATGGGGTAAGTAAAATAGTTGCATAGTTGCAAAGATTTTTCTATTGGCCGAAAATGAATGAGATGGTTTCTAGATATGTAAGAGGGTGTACTATGTGTGCTAAAAGCAAGCCCAACAATAGAAAACTAGGCTTGTACACTCCATTACCAGTTCCTTCTCACTCTTGGGAAAGTGTTTCCATGGATTTTGTTGGAGGACTACCTAAGTCTAGAAAAGGTCATGGTTATTTGTATGTGGTTGTGGATAGGTTCAGCAAAATGTGTATTTTAATACCTTGTAATAAACAGATTACAGCTGAACAAACTGCAAAACTATTCTTTGAACATGTATGGGTTCATTTTGGATTACCCACTTCTATTGTATCTGATCGAGACACCCAATTTGTGGGGAAGTTTTGGTCAAGTCTGTGGGAACTGATGGAAACCCAACTGAAGAAAAGCACAGCTTTTCATCCACAAACCAATGGCCAGACAGAAGTAGTTAATAAGACAATGATCCAGTTACTCAGGGGATATTGTAGCAAACATCCTAAGCTTTGGGATGAACATTTGTGTTATGTGCAGGATGCTTACAATAGAGCAAAACACTCTTCTACACAGAGATCTCCTTTTGAGACCTATTTTGGTTTCATAGTAAGGTCTCCTTTGGATTTTGTCTTTGATAAAGATACCACAGTTGATGGACACAGTGATGTGGACAAGGCAACTAGGTTTATTGAACAGATCCAGGAGATCCACCAGGCGGTACAGGAACAGATGGAAAAGAGCCAAGCCAAATACAAGGCTAGGCATGACAAGCATCAAATGGAGCATAGGTTTCAAGTTGGAGACCAGGTCTGGTTGTATATCAGCAAGGATAGGATGAAAGGTGAAGTTAAAAAGTTAAAGCCTATCAGGTATGGACCTTTCAGGATACTTGAAAAGATTGGTTAAAATGCTTTTCGCCTTGATCTACCAGCTTACATGCACATCTACTCAGTCGTAAATGCAGATTGCTTGAGATTGTTTGAACCTTTAATGATTGAGGATCCTAAAGAGCAAAGTCAATTACCTTCTATTGATGACCTGCTACCTGAATATCTTAATGAATTGTAGGAAGGCACAACCTTGGACAGGAAGGTAAGGACGATGTGCAGAGGAGATGTTGAGTACTTCCGAATTGGACTTAAAGGTTCGAAGTCGAGAAGTGCAAAGTGGGTTGAGATTGGGAAAGTGAGACAATTGTACCCTCACTTAGTCGATGCTTGAAAGAAAACCAACTTTTTGCGATCCAAAAGCTTTTCAGTGGGAAGGCCGTGATCCGAATTAGATCCATAAAGAATGATTAAACAAAGCCATGGCTATACCAGGTCGGGACAAACTTCTAAAAATTCCAAAACAGTAATCAAAAACACCCTGAACCAGTGGCAATGGCAGCCAGCGTAGAACGATGAGGACCCTAGTCAAAGTGCATTGACCGAGGCCCATGAAGACTACGTGGGAGGCTGAATTAGCCCTTGGGAGCCCCAGATTGAGAGACAGAGGTGGATTTTGATGTGCAATTAGTGCTAATCATGCATCACTGGGCGAAAAGGGCCAAAATGGAGAAGCCCCAAGAACTTGGATGCGTGGGGAGCTGGAGAACCATGGGCGAAAAGAAAAAAAGCGCTAAAGGACAAGGCGGGACCTGTGCTCCGAAAAATCAGTGGAATTGATCGGGTCACCCTCAAATGGTAAGAGGTTTTGGAGAAATTGGAGCGATCCCACTCAACGATCGATGCATGGAAAGAAAAGGAGAGAGAAAAATGCCACTGATCGCACACTAACGGTCAAGCAAGTAAACCGTGTGAAATGTGCATATGGCGTCGGATCTGGAGGCCCTAGATCAGACGACTGAGATCGCGCCCGATGGGGGAAGCGAAATCGACGAAGGAATGATCTACGATTTAGAAGGATTTGATGTCTATTTTGACTGCCACGCTGAAGGAAGACTTCATCCATGATGTAATCGAAGAAATGAAACAACAAAGTAGGATGGAGCGTTACAGGAGGGCATGTGGCCACTCCCTGTGAGCCGATGATGACGCCAAGCCAGGGAACTCCAAACGCAGCTGCAGAAGGCAATTCGATAGAGGCGGAAGAGGAACTGAATAGACATGGAAACGAATGGCTTAAATCCATGAACAAAGAACAAAACGAGCGCTAGAGACAGTCAGTCAGAGAGAGAGACATAGGAACCAGAACCCCGAGAGGAGGACAGAACACAGGAGAAAAGACAGTGAAGAAAAAGTAGAAGAGGACAGAGGGTCGAGCTAACCAAAGGAAACGTTGAGCACTAGAGAGCTTGAGGGATTCAAGCCATCCTAGAGGGGATCTGTCTGGACTGAGCACCACATTGGGCTCTTTCCATTGTAGACCAGCAGGTCAGAGAGCTGGTAGGAAAGCGAGTCTGTGCACTCCAGTGGCTTGGGGAATCCAAGAACCACCCTACCAAGCAAATCTCTTTCAGGTGACTCACATTGAGGTCCTGCATTGTAATTCTCTGCTTGAAACACAATAAAATAAGGCCACCGCTCAAGCTAGACCAGAGATGTAGCCCTAGAGAATAGGGTGAACTCCTTATTAATTTCTTGTGTTCTTGTATTTTCTTACTGTATTTCTCTACTATCTTTCCATTCAATTGTCTGTGTGTTGGCAATTTGGTCGATCCGTTGCTTAAATAACATAGACACACACACTAGCACATGAGTCTATAACACCACCATTTAAAATCTTTAACTGAGGTCACTTACAGAGTGATTATTAGATCAGTCTCTGTAGGTTTAACCCTTTTGAGCCCAATAACTTGACCATTAATTAGGAGGTCAACATAATCCCCTTTTGTCAAAATCATGTTTTCCATTAGAACTCGTACCAATTTTGCAACAATTCAATTATAATTTGTAATTAGGGTTCAACAATGTAAAGTGTGATTTTTTTATTTTTTTTAACCAAAACACAACTTTCAAAAAAGTAATATGGATGAAAAAAATTAGAATATTAAGGTAGGTATTTTGTATTTATTGAAACACTATTCCCCAAGGTAGATTTTAGAATGACATATATTAGCTCATAAAAACAACAAGTTCGTACTTAACTTTGGAAATGAAATGTGTATTATTAATGTATGTGTACAAATAATGCTCATAAGAAATGTGTAGAATTTGGAGAACCACGACATGGTCCTTTGGAAAATAAAATAATTTTTATAACGGATACTACATAATATTTTAGAAGCCCTAAGTGAATCATAAATTATATTTATATCTCATTTAGTGAGTATGTTTGTTGTTTAAACTTCATATGGAAGTCATTCTAGAGGTCATTCTTCTAAATAAGAGTTATATTACTATAAACACTCGATAACTATCATTTTTATTCTCAAAGTAATTTCAAAAATTTATTTCCATTTTTATGACTCACTACCTTACATACATGAGGACAAACTACTTAGGATAGATACATAGGGCTGTTAAACTCTAAGTCCTCGAAAAGTGTAGATTTGAGTTTTGTTAGATAGTTGTGTTGATGAAGAAAAGTGTGACCTTATGCATCTAGAAATTACTGAAATTGATTTTTTTTCTAGGGGAAAAAACCATCTTTTTATATTACTTAAAAAAATGAGTACAGATTCAAGAGGAGTCTACATATAAAATACATCCCAAAGCAAAACATGCTAGATATTGATCGCTAAAGTTGGGCTAAAACATATGATAAATCCGATATATACATCATGCATATAGTTATCCGAATAACATGGGGCAAAAGTCCCAATCAAAAAGAGATCATTTATATCTAAGGAAACTACAGACCATGAATTTACAAACAAAACTAAAATAAAATACAACAATAATCTATGCTTGTATAGTGCCTTGCAGGCACATATTTCAACAAGCACATACCATGCAATTATAAACAAAACTAAAACAAAATACAACAATGTTTGTGATTGTCATAGAAACAAATCAAGCGGGTGTTAGATTTATTTGAACCTCCAGTGTTTGTGTTTGTGTGCTAGAAACAAATATAGTGCATGTTATATTTAATTACCCTACAAATCTTGTTTGTTCTTTTGGTTTGTTTGTGTTTTTCCTTACACTAGATTTATTTGACCTTACAACACCTATGTTTGTTTAGAAACAAGGTTACCATGCACTAGATTTATTTACCATGTAATGTTTTTGTTTGTGCTAGAAATAAATATAGCATGTATTAGATTTATTTTACCATGGAATGCTTATAATTGTGCTAGAAACAAATATAGCATGCACTAGATTTGTTTTACTTTGTGATGCTTTCTTTTGTGCTAGAAATAAATCTAACATGCACTATTTTTTTTTTACCATCTAATGTTTGTAATTGTGCTAGAAACAAATATAGCATGCACTAGATTTGTTTTACTTCACGATGCTTGTTTTTCTGCTAGAAACAAATCTAAGGCATGATATATTTTTTTCACCTTGTGATAGAAGGAACCCCTCCCTCTTCGTATTCAAAATGGGACCATAACTCCACATACCATGGATTTGGTCGAGCGGATAATAGTTATTTGATGGGAGGGGAAAAACTGTGATAGGTGGACATCTGCCTCATTGTATGCCAAATGGGACCATACCGTTCCCCCTACCCCGCCAATTGATTTGGTTGGGTGGATAGTCATTATTCGATGGGAAGGGTAAAACCTTGATAGCCCCCCTTAGGTTGATGTCATGAGCCCCCACCCCCTCTGAATTATTTCATGAGCGCCCCCTGCTATTCAAATCCAATCGTCCAATTATTAGTCAAAATGGGGTTGTTGATCTCATCACATAAAACTAATTGTGCTCCAATTTTTGGATTGGATTAGAATGTATGGAGGTAAGGACCCATGTCTATGTGTCATATATTCACATTTAATACACCTAGTTTCTAAAGGGAATGGAGGGGATATAAAAATTCTCATAGTTTGTATGCTATCTCATGATATTGGGAGCTGCTTCTCAGAGATTTTTCTAAGAGTCCCATTTAATTTCTTCAAAGTTTCAAGTTCTAATGTAAGGTGGATCCTTAACCATAAATTCTTGACTATAAGATAAATCCATGAAATACTCTATATATTATATATATTATATATAATATATAGAATATATATAAATATATATATAATAATAATATATATATATATAAGATAATAATTATAAATATACATTATATATATATAAACCAATTTTATAATTAAATATTTTCATAATATTGAGCCTTAAAATAAAACTCGAACTAAATGTTGTTCCCTAGAGACAGTTCTTAGCTGAAAGAATCAGTGCCTAGGACATCCACAAAACTAATAAATATTTTAAGGAAAATAATTTCTGAAATAAATGCTTGGACAATCCACCTCTATATCTAATGTTAACTTAATCACGAAGACAAATCAAGACCCAACAATTTTTCCTTTTTCTTGATGGTTACAGACTTTCAATGATTAAAAATGGAATGAAGAATAAAGAATATAAACAATGTTTTTAATTGGGTCAAGAGGAATCAGATGCTTAAACCATGGATGAAAATTAGTGAGTTTAACATAGAACACAAAAGAAAACAGTAGTGTCGAAATTAATGGAGCGCCTATTAAGGCCCCTTAAAAGAAGAAACAAGTATTTTCTACCACAAGCTATAACATTAATAAATATGAATTTATCTTAAGAGAGACATGTTGCATCATACATTAACTTATTTTGAAGAAATATTTACATCCAAAAAATTTCTCATAAAGAGAAATTCAACAACTTCTGAAATACTAATTCAAATAACTACAGTTTTCAATATGACATGTCATTGTTTGGTTCCTAGTTCCACTACTTCTACAACTTGAGGTGTGATCATCCCCTCGTATCTTTCCCATGTTTCTCCATTCGTATTTGGATACTCAACCATTTCCTGAAAATATATATGCAAATTGGAATTCTTGCTATAATATAATTTGGCCACGAACACAGTTTTTACCAACCACAGGAGCTCAAAGTCAGGATGTTTATAAGTGACAATGGTTCAACCCTTTAGAGATTCTAATGATTCAAGAGTCTTTCCAACTTGAGTTTTAACATTTTTTAGTGCCTTATCATAAGCCTCCCAAGAAATTAACTTTCCATCCTGATCCCAACAATTGGGAAATCAACTCTTGTTCTCTAATCAAATTTATTGTTAAACACTAAGACTGCCTTTTGAACTTCTTTAAGTCTATTATAAGCTTCTATACAAAGAAGGTTTTCCTTAATAACCTCTTTGAATTCTCTTATAAAATAGGCTTTGTGAACCATGTCTAGTTCCCTAAGCTCATTTGGAGATTTTTAATTCAAATATTTTATTACTTGCTTAGATTTTGGGTTGTTATCTTTTAATTCATCTGTAATTATCTTCATAACTCGCTCTGCCTTTTCTAGTAGGATTTTTTGTTCTACAACAATATGAATATATTCCTTGACTAAGTTTGATGCCTATGTATTTTGATCCTAGGATTTCCATTTTGCTTCCAATAAGGAAACATTTCCCTTCATCTTTGCTTTGAGTTTATTAATCTCTTCCTTAGCAACTTGCTTTTCCTATATGAACTTGTTCTTTCTTTCATTTTCCAATATGATTTGTGTTTCTTTAATATTTAACTAGTCTCTTGCTTCCACTAAAGTACCTTGTGTTTTTCTCAATTCATCTTCCAAGATCTTGAGATCAAATAATACTTTGGATAGATGCTCTAAACAATCTTAGGAATCCAGGTCAACTAAAATGGGAGGAACATAAACATGGCTTTGAAGGGAGTGCTCCAAATACTGAATCTTCTTTTTCAAGTGAGTGACTTCACTATTCCTTTGTATAAATTGTTCCATCAATTGTTCTCTCTCCTTTTCTATTTGGAAAATATTTGTTGTCTAGACATACTCAGAACCTCACATATTTTGTTTTTTCCTCAAATACTATATTTATGCTTTAGTATTTTCTAATATAACCTTAATTTTTCTCTATCATCTAGATCAATACCCAATTTGGCTATCAACTTTTTATATTCATCCAACTGGACTTGTTTGGCCCTGGAATTTTCCTTTTCTTTCTTCAACTAATTAACAACTTTTTCAAGAATTTTATTTTTCTTTAGTTATTTTTAAGGAACTTTTGGTAAGATCACTATAAGTTACCTCTCTAGTGTGTTGGTGCATATTTATTTTGTCTCGCATAGGAATTTCATTTATGTCAATAGACAAGTTTGTGTCTTTGTAATCTGTCCTTGCTAGTATTGCTTGAATAATGGGATGGACCAATGACAACTTTAATTGACCTATTTCCAAGTCCATTTCTAAAAGAAATGTTCTTTTATGATATGTAGTGGATTGTGTTGACAATTGTGAGGACATATCTTTTGTTTTGTTTAGGATCTTCTATGTAATTTGTTGATAAATATTTTGCATAATTTCTATTCAAGATGGAATCTTTTGGACAAGACATTATATCATCTCAGAAGAGGTAGAGGAAGAAGTTATCCATTCAGGATTCTCTAGTTGCATTTCAAAACTAGGCTATTGTGAAGGTTGTTCCCTCAATTTGATATTTAGATTTTCAATATCATCTTCCTGTTGAATCTTAGCCCTCTTTTCTACTTGTTGATCTTCCATCTCAACACCTAATTACTATGAGATATACCTTTTTAAGCTCTTTTCTTTCATTTTAGGAGTTTCAATAAAAATTTCTTACTCCCTTGAAATTTTAGTTGAAGGTTGACCCACTGGATTGTTAACCCAATCTTCTTGATTTTTAACTTCTCTAGCTCTAGCTTACAGTCATTAATATAAGGCCCTAAGCCAACATTCACTCTTTTATCATAGATAATATGATAAGAATCATTTTTCCAAACTCCACCTTTTGCAAAATTCAAGTCTTTCATCATACCTTCTACATGTTTGACAACCTCTCTAGTATTAACAATAAAGGGTCCCACATCCTTTGTAAGTTTAAACATGTACTCCTTATGCCTAGAGACAAAATGTATTTGATCAACATTTCAACTTTGTCTTATAAATTCTAGAGAGAAAATACTCATTGGAAATAATATTAGAAGGCGACAAGGTTGTACTTCTACTCCATATAGTCAGATCTCTGTGTAATATTCAAAAAGGAACCAGTGTCCCACTCTTGTGTCCTTACTGAGCTATAATTGTCCCTTTGCGTTAGGGAAAAATCTAGGAGGAGCTTTATCATTTATAATAGTAAAAACCACATACATAAAAGAGGATAATAATGAGAAAATCCTTCATTTTTCTCCTCGTTTCTAATTAAACTCGTCCTATCAACCACTAGTTTTAGTTGACTTTTGCATCTAGCATGCTTAAATTTATATGGTTAAACTTGTCAACATGCATATATAGAAATAGATGAACTAGATTTGAAGGATATCTAAAAAATTTAACAATTTTAAAATGTTGAAATTGGAAATTTATTGGTTGAGCCAAGCAGGTGGGTATATATAGGGTAACACCTGATTGTAACATCAAACTAAGAAAACCTAAATATTTTTCATTCACTACTTTGGTATTGTTCTTTCCTAGAATAAAGGGAATGATATCCATGATATGTTGAGAAATCTAAAAGAATGAGGTTAAAGGATAATGAAGTACATGATGAGGCACTTGACATCCTAAGGGTAATATCATTATAAAGACATTTTCTTCATTAGATTGAGGAAAATTTCTATAAACTTGGACCATGTTTTCATCAGAGAATGGTTTTAAATTATCAATAGTGGGAAGTTGGAAGGACTTACAAATGAAATTAGGTGTAACTTTAAAAATATTATCACCATTTGCAGAAATTACCAAACCCTTTTGAGAAACAAAAGAATTTTCCAACTAGCTAATGAATTTGGGAAATTCATAAATAGAGGGAATAGTTACATGCTACAATCTTGATTTAACTATAATATGGAAGAGGTCATTTGACTCATTATGGTGATGTAAACCTTTTTTTCAGATGGCCAAGAAGTCAAATGGCCAGTGGGTGTCGTGAATGTCTAATTCTCTATCAAATAATGGAATGGTACAGGGTTTGTGATTGACAAACTTTATTTTTTTCATTTTGATCATTTTGAATACACATAGAGAAACTCGAGACTAAGTAAGGGAATTTACAAATACCCGACGAAACAAAGTATTGTGCATAGGATAGGATACCAAAGTAGCATCAACAGCTATCAATAGATCAAAGGGTTATCTAATTCCATTCCTTGGCAGTGTGAAGTAGAATAAATGAATGTTTGACTTAAATCATACTTTTTATGTTTAAAAATATGGCGGGAGTGTAGAGTTTTAAGGGTCTTTGAATCATGTCATGTTAGCATGTGTACATTTATGTGGTTGACTTAACTTGGAAGGCTCACTTGCAAAGAATTTGTTGACGTGTAGGTGATCGTGATGTGTCAATTGGCTCAACGCAAGTCATTTTGGCATGTGGTTTTGTTGAAACCACATACCACCTACGTGAGGTCCTCCTCGATGGTTTTGGATAAATAGAGGGATGGTGTCACTTCTAACAATGGTCATAGATATTTGAGATTGGTGGTATCCAAAATAAACCTAATGTGAGGCCTCCTCCCCAGTTAACCTTCGATAAGGTGTAGTCTCTCGCCTCTCATTCACTAAGTATAGATATGCATGTGTTCGATGATTACACTAGAAACATATGCTTGCTTTAAATCCTTTAATATTTGGTGGAAAAGCCACACTTTATATAGTTTGAAAGTGCAATGGAATGTGGCACTCCAGTGATGAGACACGTGTCATGTGTTTTTAGCATTTTCAGATGGCCAAGTGGGCCAAATATGGGTGAAACCTATCACCACCTAGGAGGCACCATGTGACATTGATGACACAAGCATGATGTCATCTAGACACATAACCCTGGTGATTATAGCCCATGAGTTTATGGTGCAGTGCACGAATAAAGGTTTAGGGTGACTCAACGTCTAGACGCAAAGGATCGTAGGTGGAAATGACAACTGACCTCGACTAGTATGTGATTGGTCCATGAGTGCGGTAGAGGTCCCACTGGGACACATCATCCTGGACCAAGAAATTCTATCATGCTATGTATTAATCTGAAATTCTAAAGTTTATTACTATGTCATTGTCAGTGACATATATGATGGCGCTAGAGTATTATTTGATATTTGTACATAATTTATTTTTGCATTTGCAATGTTTACTTTAGAATTTTGTGTTCCTTAGGTGTTGGCGTATTGGTGCCACCACCACTAGAGATTTAGAGCCCAATGTAATATGTCAACAAATTTGAGGCATGTACAAAGCATTTTACAAGTAGATATATGCTCTACATCATCTAGATTAGATCAAATCCTTGATCAGACACACACCGCGCATCTCAAATCTCACGACATCATGTGCTTACATGGATAGATCATCAAATTTCATTCTTCAATGGAATATGCTATGATTTGATTCTCCATAAGCATGAGTGAGGATCATGGAAATAGTGGCAACCTTCTTTTCAAAGGAAGCACAAACCATGATTGGCAAAGTTCAAAGACTCCTTGGATGACATAGGTACTAGGAGGATGTGGTAATCGATGCAACACATAATTTTTCCTAGACTATTTAAATTTTAATGAAGAAATCAACACAAAATAAACATTTTAATCATTTGATGCAAAAATATTTTCCTTGTTGTAACATTTTCTTGTAATATTTATTTCCAAAAAACATTGTGAATATTTTATTTTTTGCACTTTGTAAAGATTAATATGTAGCTTTATATTAAGAAAATGTTATGTATTAATATGAAATTCTAAAGTTTATTATTGTAAATTAAATAAGAACTTTGTTTGCAAAGAGCATGCTAGAAGAAATAGGTATTCCTAAACACCAAATCAAAGTAGGTGATAGAAGAAATAGGTATTCTTGATAGAACGGGTTCCATCATGGAGATTGTTGTATCATTTTTTTGTCACAAAATTTTCCAAAAATATTCCAAATAAATTTTATTTTATTTTCTCACTTTGTATAAATAATTTATAACCTATATTCTATAAAGTGTTATATATTAAACAAAAACTTAAACAAATGTTTTCTAAAATTTTATGATAGCTTTGTAAATAAAGTGATGGCATAATACATGTGCTTCTTTGCACGGTGTAGATAGCATCAGCACAATCATGATTGAGGATCAAACCGGAGCCCCCCCCCCCCCCCTCACCACACCCAACAGTGTCTGATTTTCTCACGAGGGGTGGTCCGCTATTAGTTGTATTCATAATAAAAAAAATTGGTTTGTATGGCGGCTTTGTATCAAAAGCAGACCTCCCCTCATAAAAACTACTTACTTCCCTACCCCCCGCATTACCACCAGGGTTTTGGGTCATGTTAAAGGATTTTGTTGCCAAAATTTGTATTACAAAAATTTCAAAGAAAATGGTGGTGCGTAGCAATACAAAGGTTTTGTTTCATTTGTTCATTTGTTCATTGGGTCAATTGTTTTATCGATAGAAACAAACCACAATAATAGATTCACAACAATCAAAACACAAATTCAATAACGTGTCAACCAATGGGTAATTTTACTAATCACTTTCTTATTCTTGTTCATATCTACTATAACTATGAGTACGAGAAAGAGTTAGGCGAGTAAAACCAAATCCAAAGCCCCACCTCCCTTTTCTTCAGTAAAAATTGATGATATGACATTAATCTACTAAGATGTCGAGATTGTGGAAATGTAATGTGAATTCAACCTTTACGAATTGAAAATTTCGGCATTCCAATGTTTTCAAGACCATAGTGTTGGTTTTTCCCTTTAGGAATCGTTCCTTCCCTAAATTTTGTTTCCACACATTCCACACATCCATCACTTTCCTAAATTTGTCATGTGGTGTTAAAAAAAATATTTACCTAGTAAGAGAGCCATTTTTTCCAAAAATGAAAATCCCTTATTTTATATAGCTTCTGAGTCAATTGTACAAGCCCTACAGGTTGTTATTCTTAATTCACTTAATCCATTTTCTAGTGAAATTTTGTTGGAAACTTATCAAAAATTAACCCCTCAGTAAAGAATGCTCATCTTTGAATCATTTTTACCAGAGGGATCCAACATTCCCCAGCACAACCCTCCTTACCCTTCAAATATCTTCCTAGATATCTCTAATAAAATCATATCAATAGTGTTTTTTATTAGGATATGAAAATCATGAGGTTGTAGATGAAGTGGTATTAGGTTTTATGTCCACTTTATCTCTAGGAAAGAAGCCTTTTATGTACTTCAATTTCATTCAGTTTCTCTTAGACATTATTCATGAACAATTTATGAACTTTAGAATTGAGAGATCCTTTAACCATCAATCAATTTTGGTGTATATGTTCTTGTTTCATCGGTCAAGTAAGTTATCTCATTTACAACTTCAAAAGTCGGATATATAGGGAAATTTATGGCCAACCTTTCATTGGAAATCTTTGGTTAGGAAACATTCTAAGATGTTTTATATTTCAAACATTGTGGATCAATTTCTTTAAGTATTTTATGGTCTTTTGAATAGTAGTTAAGTCCTGAGGATTTTACCTAAGGTCAAGTGCACTCTATAGCTTAGTGAACATAAAAAATTAAGAGATTGGTATTTGTATAAAATATTTATTGTGATAAGGATGTATAGATGTGAATTTCCTCCATATGGTTTACCAATATTTCTCCTAATGATAATTTTTGCACTTGAATTCATTAGGAAGAGTTTGAACATAGATCGAACACACTTTCTTCCAAGAAAGAAATATGCTCTTTTCATGCTCAAGGAAGAGGTAGGAACTTTTGTTGTGAACACCAAGGTTGTTGAAAGACAAGTTGAATTTTTGTTGCAATAAATGAAGTTTGCAAAGGCACAGAGTTGGCCTTATGATCCAATTGCTACTATTTCATCTATTAGAGTTCAACGAGGTTCTACCCCATATATTCATTCACCAATACTAGACATTGAAAGATAGGTAAATAGAGAAATAAGGGAAGAGGGTACCCTAGAAGAATTACTAGGAGAGAAAGAAACAATGTAGCCTATAAAACTTAATGTTTTATTTACTCCTTAGTGGAAAGAAAAAGAACCCAAGAGCGTTATCGAATATGTTCTACATTCCACTTCATATTTAGAAGGAACATCATTTAGAGTATGAAAAAGGGAAATAGAAGAAACAATGTCAAAAACTATGTCACTTGATGTATCTTCGCCTTTTATAGTTGTTTTGTCAACTGAGTCTATATATAGTCTACAACAAGTGGAAACAATAACAGGATAGTATTCTTCAACTTATTCTTGTGCAAATAAGAGTATTTTTTCTCAATTTATTGAAATTAAAAAGAAGAATGAAGCTTTGAAATCAACCACCTACAATCAATTTTGGAAACATGGTTCTTCTAAAAAAATAGATTACTTAAACCTTGGATGCTAAGAAGGGGTAGTTTCAATTGGCCTTCTTAGAACCTAAAATCCAAGGGGCTTGAGCAGCAGAAGATTATAAAAGTTCCATATTTTCTTTTAATATAAAGAAAATCCATCTTATTAAATAGATTGATCTCCACAGATAGATAGGGGAGACGATTTACTCCACTTTAACTAGTTCAACAATTAATCTGTCTAAATTACAAAATACATTGAATAACACAATTTATGAGTTAAAGATAGCGAAAATGTCCTCTCTTGCTAAGAATACTAGGATCAAATCATTGGAGAACATAGTTATCAAACTGAGATTAGATCCTAGTGATATTAATGTTTCCCAGGAAATCATAAAGAATAGAAATGCAAACATTTAGGCTCTTCGTAAAACATTAAATCTACCATTTATTGAGCATCAAAAAACAAAAGTAATTAGAGAGATGGAGAAAGAGAAATAAATGCTCTTATCAATAATGATTGGGTAGAATAAGCAGGTGCACAACCTGGAATCACAAGTGGAATTTTTGTTGAAGGATAGAGATCAAGTAAAATATGCAGTTGGTTCCTCATCCCAAACAACTTTGGAAGGAAATGATTCAACATAGGAATTAACGAAGGTGTTTTCATCTTTGAGCATAAAGAATCAAGAAATTGTTAATTTGAAGAGAACTTTATAGATATCTAAATAAGAGAAACTTAAGTCAGATAATTACTTAGTTATTGAACTTCAAAAGAATTCCAAGTTACATAAAGCACTAGAATGGAATTTGGGTCAAGCTAACATTATTCAATGCTTAAGTCAAGCTAAAGAAAGAATATGGGTGGAGATCATGTCTTCAATGTCATATGTTTGGACATAAATTGGAATTATGGTTGAACAAGAGGAATCATTAGAATGAGAAAAAAGGGAAATAAATGAAATCAAGAATGAGCTTGGAAACAAACCTAATCAAACTAGTAAAATTGTAAGGTTTTTGAATTCGAAGAAAAAAAGAGGAATTATAAGAAATGGATATTATTGATAGGACTCATTCAATTATATAAACCAAAAATGGTTTTGAATAAGAATAACTTGATGGTGCAAATGAAAGAAAAATGTAGATAAATGCAGATTCAGGTTAATAGGTTTAACAAGAAGTTATCTGCTCTATAGCAAAAAGGTTTACCTTCTTTCAAAAATTCACAGGGAAAATGATTTCTAAGGAAGAATATTGAACATTACTTAATAGGGTTGCATAGAATAAGTCAAAATTTGCTGGAATAAAATGGTCTTTGAGTGGTCAAAGTCTCCTTGAGAAATTATCTTATGATCTATTTATATGTTATGAAATCAAATATATGTTCACAGTTAATCAAGCTTTGAGATATACATTGAATTGGATGAAATTATAGAAAGATGGTTACTTTAGCTCATCCAATGGGAGAAAACGTGAACACCTGTTTGAGCTTATATCCTAAATTCAACAGTAGTATCACGAAGATAGGTTATGTTTCAGCGGATGGTACAGGTAGATCTATATTTAGAGGAGTAGAATTAGAACAAATTCAGATAATGTGGAACACAATCCACAAATCAAGGTTGGTTACAGATAATCAGGTTGAAGATTTTATGTATTGATAGAAGTTTGTGTTGAGAGCATCCGAGTTGATATTTTGGATAGAAATGTTTTTTTTTTTGTAATCTGTAGAAATAAGATGTTGTATAAACTCTCTATATATTGTATATTTTGATTGGAAAATGTTTGATTCTTGAACCAAAAATTTGGATATTTCTATAATAACTAAATATTTCATAGTTAATCAAGGAGTTTTGTTTTCATTCTATAATAACATTGTTTCACATGTGAGTTCCTCTAGTGTTTTATTATATTTTTCTTCAATACATTTAAGATTGTATAGATAATTGGGAAAGGCTTGTCTAAGGATTAGCCTCCCTAACATCACCTAGAAAAGTTATGTTCAATATTGGGCTAATTAAACAAGCATTTTTTTTGTTTTAATTACTCTACAATTTGTAGATTGTTTCCTTCTCTATGATTCCTATATGTGTTAGTGTGTAGCTATAGAAGATACTTCTACATGATTTCTAATCTCATTATATAGTTAAATATTTAGATTGGATATATAAATCGAACTTATTGAACCAATAAACACTTATAATATCATGTTGAAGCTATTCATCCACTGCCCAACATGAAATCTGTTGTAATCACACTTTGGTTTATCAATACTATAAGTAGGCATGGTCAACTTGGGTAGTTGTAGGGTGAAACATAGTTTTTTCCTACTAACCATTGCACCATCTTCCACATGATGGAAAGCCATTTTTACTCATTAGGTTCCCCAAACCTCATGATGAGGAGTGTTGGAAATATTGGCCTGTAATATCCCTTTTTGATTTAATCACAACAATTGCAAACAAAAAGTGATGATCAAGAAACAATAGAGGTATGGTTTTCGTGAATGTTGAGGGGATACCTAGTGTTAGTGCATCCCCTCTGCAAATTGTAGGCAAAGAAACAAAGAAGATGAGACACTTCATTAAAGATGATTCATTGTTCAATCAACATGATAATTATCAAATGAGCCTTCGACTTCATTAAAACCAATTTTGCATGGAATGATATAGAGTCATCCAATAAAATTGAAACAATACAAAAATATTAGCATGGCTCTTTCGCAAGGATGACACACACAAATCAAGAAATGGTCCAAATTTTTACTATAATTTAAAGAAAAAACATCAATGTGAGTGGTGGGAACATAAACAAGATTTCAAGTCTTTGAAATATTGATTGTAATTAAATAGCTCAGATAACTAAAGACGGGAGATTTAAAATATCGCGTCCATGTCATAGAATCTTAAATGCAACCACATCGTGATTCATAGGACCATAACTATAGTTGTAAATGGGTATGAACAATTATGAAATGTCCCTTAGCAATTGAAACATTAAAATGACAGGTTGGATATTCTAATACCTATCATTTACGACATGTAATTTTTGTGTAAAATAGTTTCTTGATTCATATCGCATTTGGTTGTGATTGTAATCGACATTTCAAACCAACAACGGTGGTTCATCATCAAGATTACAACCTGATGATGAACCATCGTTGCTGGTTCGAAATGTCGATTACAACGACAACCAAATGCGATATGAATCCGGAAACTGTTTTACACAAAGATGAGGATCGCAGAAACTTGAAATCCGAGACATGTAATTTTTTATTATACAGGTCAAATATGGACAATCACACTATAATAATTCAAAAGATGATGAATTCATATCAACTCCACATAAATAATTTTTAACAAGTGTAATATGCAACATTTCTACTTAGTACTTGCCTCTTATGCAAAAATTAGTTGAAAGCTAAATTAAATTAAAAATAATAAAAAACTAAAAATGCATATAGATAACTAAAATTGAAAAATATAAATATTAAAAATGGAGTTGATTTATTTACATAGTTATTTGTTGTTTTAATTGATAACCATTTTAATATTATTAAATTTTTTTTTACCGATTTCTTATTGATAGTAAGTAAAATTATATAATTAATCTTGCACATATACAATTTTACCAATTAAAGTGTTTAAGGAAACATAAATAATGGTGGGCAGTAACAACTCCTACTAAGTATATACTTATTATTGCAAGAAGTAATAACGCATTTGATTTTGTGCTTACTTTCCACTAATTTAGTTATTGAACAAAAATTAAACAATTGCATGTAAAGTTAACATTATAAATTGAATTAAATTATTTTTCAAATATTTTAATTTTGTTATTCTTTCTTGCATTTTGATTGGTTTTAACTCTTATTATGCAATGATGCATTTGTACATGCTATTTTCAATTCATAAGTGCCAATGTACCCGCCTATAAATTCCTTGAACCTCCATTTGAAAGTGTATTATACTGTGAATGCATCGTTATCCCATCGAGTTGTAAGTCGTCCCTTTAAAATGATGACATTGCTATCAGGTCAACTGGATTTCATTGGCATTTATTTATGTATGTTAATTAAAATACGAAAGCCACGTTTTATAAGATTTATAAAAGAAAGGTCAACTCTATTTTGTAAAAGGCTAGGATTTATTCTGTAAGGGAGAATATATATATATATATATATATATATATATATTTCATTTTATTTGTATTTTTATATATTTTCTAAATTTTCAAAAAAAGCATTTCATATAGTGAATCTACTTTGTTTTTATATGGTTTTATTTTTATAAGTTTCACATAACATTATAAAATTTATCAGTCTTGTTTATATTTCATAGAGAATTTATATCTCACATTGTAAATACAATTTTTCAATGTTATTCATAAAAACACTAAAGTTCTTGAACCAATTGGTTAAGTAAATGATACATTAAATGAAATAGTGAAATTGCCATATAGCATTTGGAAATGAAAAAATATGAGAGCAACAATATTTTTGACTAATGTTTGGACAAATTAAGTTTATTACATCATAACAATACAAAGAAAATTAGTAATTAAATTAAACTAAGCGGCAGGGAACAACAACTATGCGACCTTTTTAAATTTCATATTATTTGTATATAAATGTAATTGATATATTGTTTAATTTTTTATTTTATATAACTATTGTAAAAAAAATATTTAGGATATTCATTATATATTATTGGATGTATATATAAAAATAATATATTATAATTATTTTGAGTGTGTTTATTGTTATAAAGTATATTTTGAAAGTAAATTGATATCAAAGTATGGTTTCTATATAGTTGATGAAGTCTATATAATTTGTGACTAGAAATGTATTCTTAATTTAAAAAAAATAAAAATAAAGGACAAGATATAATCACACAAAGATACTGGAATAAACTTTAATAATGTTTGTCATTGCACTATTTGCACAATAATGCCATGTGGATAGTTATCCACCAAAATTTAAGATTGCAATAACAATCATTATTATGACACTTGACAATTAAAAACTTTTTTTAGATTTTTTATTTTTTAATGTAATTTTTATATCTCATAATTCAATTTAAAACCACATAAAATAGCCATCAACCAAATAAAAAATAACAATTTATGCTTTAAAAAATTAAAAATTATCTTTTTAATTTTAAAAGTATATATATATATATATATATATATATATATATATATATATAAAACTTTGATGAACTTCATAAAAGCTATTTAAAAATTTCAAAACTAATTGAAGGTCAAAGTTTTTTTTGGCCAAAATAAAAAACAACATAACCCGCTAATAACATGAGGGAACACCAAACATTCTTAACACAAAATCCTATAGATATCATTTTGAATTGATGAAATTATAAATATCAAATGTTAACATTCATGGCAGAAATTTCAAGTGTAATAGTGATTGCTAGAATATTTGATAGTGTTGAATTCATTTTTTTATATTAAAAATAATAATTTCAACAATCCATAATTGCAATTTTAACAAGAATTAAGTTACCCAATTTTAATAATAATAAATGTAAAATATTTAATCTTCTTTCGAATTCTAAATTAGATATTGTTTCTCTCTCACACACACTATATAACCATTACAATAATTGTCAGAAAAAAATATTTAACTATATAACAAATTGATGAAAGGCATAATCACGCTACATTTATACAATAATTTTGTTTAATTTCCTTTGATTCAACCACAAAACATTATTTTTTAATAATTTCATTATCATCATACATGTCATTTTCCAATTTGATATGATTATTAAAAAAAGTGTGATGATGTTATAGATATTAGAAGTTGAATTTATTCATTCTCCTATTATATAATAAATTTGACAAACCCTTCATACATAGAGAATCAAATTTTTATAGATATTGAGATTTGACATATGTATTATTAATTAATTGTTATGATACTTGGTGGCATAGAGATTTATTTTATTCTATTCTATTTTTTAAATTTGTTTTCTAACAATTCAATTTTAAACCACATAAAATTAGAAATTTCATGCAAATTAACCAATTAGAAAATAGAAATTCAAATTCAAAAAATTTCAAAATTTATTTTAGATTTTCAAAATATTTAATTTAATATTTATTTATTTCAAAACTTTAATAAACTTAATAGAATTTGTTTAAAATTTTCAAAACTAATTGCAAGTCAAAACTTTTTGACCAAAAACAAAAACAATAACCAAAAAATTTATCGTTGCATCTCTACTATAAATATTTGATGTGTTGGATCTTGCTCTCCATATTTGTCCTGATGATGAACCTCATTAGAGGTTCCAAAAGCGTCGACCCTAAGTTGTCAATGTGATTTTTTCAAAAGATTTTTCCTAAATCATCCAAATTAATTATAGTTAATAAATGGTTACAAAAAGTGTCTACTTTAAAAACACCGTAAATTACACAAAGTTTATTTATCATTTCATTTTTGCAAATTTTCATATTTATTTTTCTTACAGTTACATGATTGTTAGAGTAAATTTCGATATCTAATGAATTTTACATAATAAAAAAATATGATGTATTAGTTGGAATTCCAAATTCAATAGAATATTAAATAACTAATTATAATGTTAGTCTAGAAATGTATAATTAAATATTATCATGTATACATATTCTTATTTTACAATAACAAATTGCATACAAATCTTGCTTTTAACAAGATTGTGGTAAAGATCATTTGTTAAATATTTTTTAAATGCTAAATATAGAGTACTTTTGAAAATAAATGTTAAAATGATACAGGCATAATGATATTAAAAACAGTTCATATTATAAATTAACAAAATTAATAAATTACAATTAATTATACAACATATTCCTCATAAAATGTCACATGTTCATATCAATAGGGTTAGAGCATGTACACGCATGTAGAATTCACAGCCAAATTCCTACTCAGAGTGGGTCTCTTGTCACATAAACAAAGGAGTCTCATACAACAATTTCGTGTTTGTTTGGTTGAGACCTTGAATGAAATACTGCTAAACACAATGTAGTCATAACAAAGTAAGAGTACGGAAAAGCCAACAACAAGCTACTTATATTATATGAATTCCAAAAAATCAACACAAATTGAATACAATTGATGTCTCTAATATAATGTTCAGAAAAGTGAACTAATGTCATATGATTTGGATTATATTTTAGGTTCAACAACCATTTTTGTTGAAGATACCTAGAAAGGATACCATTCTAGATGTGGAGGAAATGGAAACTCATGAGACTATTATTGTACAAGATACCTCAGAAGGATAACAAATCCATCATGTATGTGGAGGAAACACTCATAACATGATGGAAAAGAAATCAGGGTTCTGGGTAGTAAAAGGAATAAACAATAAGCTCTATAATATAGGTTATATCCTACTAAATACACTCCAGAATACTTGCTAATGTATACCAATACTTGAATTCTCTTGAATTTTGAGAGTTTTGGGTGAATTCTTGAGAGAGTCTTGGGTAAAATTCTTTAGGCTTATTCATATAGGGTGGAACCCGAGTGATTTCTCTGAAAAGTAACATACTCTAAATAAGCACCAGAATTAAAAAACTATGCTTGTTGACATGAGAACAAGCAAAATATAGAGTATGGCATGCTTTTGAGTAAGATGTGAAATATTTTTCTTATTGATATGTGTCACTAGTGAGTAGTAACAAAGGACTAGTATTGGTAAAAGATGTATGGAATCATTGAAGTCACTATTCTAATTCTTAGTAATGTGTATGAGTATGTTTTAAATTATAACATATATTTAAACTCTTCATATGAAAAAATAATACATGTATAAAATCCTTGAAACCTTGCAAATGCTAATGAAAAAATCTAATCGTAAAAGCCATAATATTTCTCTACCAAAAATTTGCGGAAACAAAACAGTGAATAGAAACACAATCACACATAGAACACAAAAATTATTTGGGGAACCTAACTTGCAAAAACCCCTCTTTCTTGTGTTAAATCAACTAAGCAATTTGATCTATTACATAGAATTTTATTCAAGTCTAAATCTCTCTACAATATTGATCAACTCTATGCCAAGTCTTTCCCAACACGTAGGCAAATAAGACCTGCTAGGAGCTCATATTTCCTAGTGCAAATATGCCCTAAAAAATAGGAATTTATCTTATTTCCTTGCACAATTATCAAGAGAAATTTCTCTTCTCAATCCTCAAGCCTTTACAAAAAACTTGTGTATAGTGAATACAAATATTTGTTCCTTCATTCAATCTCAATAGGAAATTCAAATTTCATGAACTACTATGGCTAAATTTAGTATCTGCAACTAGTTAACTTAGAGTCAGTTGAGTTAACAAAAGTCAAACTACTCAACTAAACTCAAGAAATCAAGTATATCTCTATTCTAGAACTAGAGATCAATTAACTGATATTCATTAGAGTTTAATTCCACTAGATAGCTAACTTTTAGCCATAAGCTAGTCCACAACTCACTGCATGGCATCTAACATGAATTAAATGACAATAACTTAGTGATAGGCCACATAACACATGTTAACTGAAAGCTAAATCAAGTAACTATGAGACTGAATTTGAATTAACATCTTTGACTAAGGAACAAGTCAAACAAGCCATTCTTTACTACATTTTCAACACTCCTTCTTAGTGATGAAGGGATTCTTGAAGAAACTTGTCCACCTAGATTAGTTTTCAAATCTACCAAGTTCTCTACTGTTATAGTTGCTCCCTCTGAGCTCGAAAGAGTTATGTACCCTATGTATTTGGGTGCCTTCTTCTTGGTGTTGGGAGACTCAACCCTCTTTTGAGATCACTTAACCAAATTCTCTTCCTACTTGGCTTGAACTCTCCCTATATTAGAAGTCCCTGACTTAGTGGATGCTTCCACTTGCCCTTGGATATGATCCTCGTCATCATCATCTTGTTGGCCATTCCAACTACAAACTATATTAGACTAAAACTGAGATACTGGTTGAGGCTCCATCTTGAGAGCTCTGTCCTCCTCTCGCTCAACCTCCACTTCTCTCCTCTGAGAACCCTTTTCCATGCTATTCATGGTTGCACATGCATCAACCTCCAATTTTTATTGGTTCTTGATCCTAACCCTAATATGATTGAATTATCTTGAAGTAGAATGCTTGAGGTAGGCCTTCCCTTTGATGAATACAACATCATATCCCTTGTCTTTAATGGCTACTATTGAGACAAGGTTTTTCTTCAATCCTAGGACATAAATCACATTCTTGAGATGGATAATGACAAAAAAACTCCCTCTTAAAGTTCATTGTAATAACTCCTTTGGTAATTTATTTGCCATCATCTCCAAGCTCGATATGGAATTGCATATCGTTCTCCTCCAAACTGTTGAAGAGATCTTTGTTGCATGTCATGTGGAATGAAGCCCTTGAGTTAATGTACCACACATTAGCTTGTACTAAGATTTCCATGCAAGCTATCAAGGAGGAATCCAATTCAAACTAAGAAGAGAGTGCTTCTCCTCTTGTTTTTTTGCATCATGCTTGCTATATTTCTTATTTAGACATTTTGTAGCACAATATCCAAATTCATGGCAATGAAAACACTTGATCTTGTTACGACCCTTCTTTTCCTTACCACCATTCTGACTAGACTCAGTTTTTCCTTGGGCCATCTTACCCTTGGCTTTCTTCCCTTTTCCAGCTAAATAAAATTTCTCCTCATCTTATTTCTCAAATGAGACTTCATCCCTTGTGTTCCTCATTGTCTCTTCCTTCACAAGATCTAACCACAATTTCTCTCCCAGTTAGGGATCTTATCTCTGTTATTGACTGGATCTTGGAAACTATGCCAAGGTCTGTGAATCCCAAGAAGAGAAAGGCTCACAAGCTCTGTTACTGGAACTGTCTCTCCAACACCTCAAATTTAATCCCTCACTTGAGAAAACTTGGATCGATATGTATCAATGGGCTCATCCTTGCCCATTCGAATGTTCCTCAATTTTCTCTTCAAAGAAAGTTTGCTGGCATCACTACTACTTTCGAATAGATCAGTAATGACATTCCAAATTTGGAATGGAGTTTCCTTCCCATGCAAATTTGGAACAATATGATCTTTGACTCCTTCTAGGATCGTGCTCCTATTTTTGGCAGTGTCATTCTTCTATTGAGCCAATTGTTGTGCATCTAATGTTGGAGGTTTGAAAATATCATTCTTGATGTATTCCCAAACCCCATTATCATCTAACACATCCTCCATTTTGTCCTTCCATGTACAGAAATTTGAAGTCCCTTCCAATGCATGCTCTATCCTCAAACCATAGGATGAAACTATTCTTGCACTAGTATTATTCCTTTAGTAATTGGTCTACTCTTCAATGTGCTTTGAATCTTATTAAGGAACGAGCTCTCTACCTTATTTTCAGCTTTGATACCATGTAGAAAATCCTTGAAACCTTGCAACTACTAATAAGAGAAAATTGAACAAAAAAGACACAAGATTTCTCTACCAAAAATTTGTGAAAAGAAAACAATGAATAGAAACTTAATCCCACATAGAACACAAAATTTATCTGGGGAGCCTAACTGGGAAAATCCCCTCTTTCTTGTATTAAATCAACTAAGCAAATTGATTTATTACATAGAATATTCTTCAAGCCTAAAGCTCTCTAAAATATTGACTAACTCTATCTCAAGGCTTTCCCAAAATACTTGTTATGAGTTCCGATTTCCTAACACAAGTTTGCCCCCAAAAAATAGGAATATCTCCTATTTCCTTGTGAAACTATCAAGATAAATTTCTCTTCTCAATCCTCAATCCTTTACAAAAATGCTTGTGTACAATTAATAAATAGATATGTTCCTTCATTCAATCTCAATAGGAAATTCAAATTGCATGACCTACTAGGGCTAAATTTAGTAACTTCAACTAGTTAAATGAGATTTAGTTGAGTTAACAAAAGTCAAACTACTCAACTAAACCCAAGAACCAAATTCTATCTCTATTTTAGAACTAGAGAGCAGTTAACTGACAGCCACTAGAGTTTAACTCCCCTAGAGAGCTAAATTTTAGCCATCAACTAGTCCACAACTCACTACATGCCATTTAACTTTAATTAATTAACAATAACGTAGTGATAGGCCACTTCACACATGCTAACTAAAAGCTAACTCAAGAAACTATGAGATTGAAATCGAATTAGCATCATTGACTAAGGCACAAGTCAAAGAAGTCATTCCTTGCTACATTTTCAACAATACCAACCCAAAAGTGAAATATAGCTTTGAGACACAAGTTGGTAAGATTCATGTGTTTACATCCTCTCTCTCTCTTTGTGATCCATTTTATTTTATGATTAGTTATCTTGTGGCGGTAGTTGGGTGTATGAGTTACAATTCCCATCCTAGTATGTTTACTATGGAATGCTAGGATATATTCAACGACCTTAAAATTATTCAACTCTAACTCTGTTCTATATGTACTGTTATTTTTTCATTTATTTTGGATTTGCTGACACTTAATTTGAAAGGATTGGGATTATTGTAAATAGTTTAATATTTCATTTATGAATTGGAGAAAACTAAGAGACCTTGGAATGGGAATCCTAAGAGTCTCTTTACTCATGTATATATTCATGCTTTGGTTAATGCAATTACATAAGTCACATTGTGGAATTACCACTGCCTGACCTGACATGATATTAGAGCATAGGCCCAAAATTAGTCTCTTTCTATTGTAACTCATTCCATTCTCTATTCCTAATTTATGTGTGTTTGGACAATGCATTGAATTATCTTGTTCACTCACTTATTCCTTAGGAGTCAACGTTGCATTGGATTTTTGCATTGGGCGTTGTCTATGGACCCTTCCTATGGTTGTTTGACATGGTGTGTTGAATAAATATAAAGGATCAAAGATATATGTGTGTTGTTTATACCTCTTTGCGTTGATTAAATTTGGTGTATGGTAACATCAAGTAGTGTTATATACACTGATTCTGGTATGTGTGCCTTGGTGTTGAATTGGATTTGAACTCAAGCATTGAAACTATGTTATGCATTGAATTTATTTTTAATATATGAAATACATTGGCTCATTTGGCATTAGTATGATGATATATGTCATAATATATGCAATGTGCATGCTCTTTGGGTGTTGGAAAGTGTGCCCTGATATTGAATGCCAATATGAACTACGTGCATTGATTTGCAACCATTTATGGTCTATTGAATAATTTTGAATGTTACAGTTGTGTTCCATATTGTGTTCCATGAAGGTCATTATTTCTTCCCATTTGTGTATTGTTTATATATTGGATGGTTTTATGCTATGTAACTCATGTGTTGATATATGATGCATGATCGTGTGCTCTTTATTTGAAGATCATGAGCCCCTTTTTTGAAGACCATGTGTGACTTTGTGTGTTAATTTTTTAAAAGGGTTGTAATGTATATGGATGATATATGTGGGAAGATATATATATTATGAAAATTTAAAGCCTATATATTTTAGTCGATTAATTTTTGAAGACATAGGCAATCAGTTTTATTTCAAAAACACATCATTTTTTGTTGCAAGTATTGTAATTATTTTGGCCTCAGATCAAATTTTATGTTGGATTCACTCATCTCCATAATTGGAGTAGTTGTCTCTGAAAAATATAACTACCATGAATGGTCCAGGAAAATAAAACATACTCTGATTTTTAATGATCTGTGGAAAGGAGTTTCTGAAGGAGAAGGAGGCAATCCTCCTGTGAAGCCCACTTCAGGAAAAGAGCTTTTCATTTGGGAGAAAAATAATAACAAGTCCTATGCTTTGATTGCAATATCATTCAATGAAAAGGTGAGTCATATATTATGCCATTTACAAATACTTTTGAAGCCTTAAAGAAGTTTAACGATTTATATGACTCACATTATGAGTTTGAAGTTGTTCAATTAATGATCAAATTGTTTAATTTAGAATTGAAGGATGATGATCCCCTTACCTTAGCCTCTAAAATAAGAGCCATTATGCATGATATAGAAGCCACTGGTGTCAAAATGTATGTTCCTCTCACAACTTTTTCAAGGCATTGTATCCCACTTATTCCCATTATCTTGAGTCATTACAAGCTAGTGGAAAAACTAAGGAGATCTCCTTTGAATATCTTATGGAGTAGTTTTCTAAAAAAGAGAAGGATTTTGGGAAGAAGAAGATAACTACTTAGTCTATTGAAGAAGTTGTGTGCCTTGCATAGAAGGAGAATAATCGAGCATAGTATTATTCTAGAGTAAGAGGTGGATGAAAAGGACAAGGAAGGAAGAATAATAGAGGTAGGGGGGAAGAAATTATCAAGGAGAAAGACCTGATATTAATTACATATGATGTAATAGAAATAGAGATGGTGCTTCTACATGTAATCTCTCATGGGACAGGATTAGACCAGAACGGGATGAAGAGAAAGGAAAATAATCAGATAAAGGGAACGATGAAGCACCTGAATCTATTCATTATGTTGTGGAAAGTTACAATATTAGAGTAAATAAAGACTTATTTATTCCTTCACTTGCTTCATGGAAAGACGCTTGGTTGTTTGATTAAGGAGAAACTAGCCACATGATTTTTTAGAAGATTTTTCTTTGAAGAATTCACTGGCAATGTTGATGGAGCAGTCTACTTTACAGACAAGTCAAAACTCAAGCCATCAGGTCTTAGCACCATTAGGCTCAAACTTCCTGGTCTCTCTGACTTTCTTCTACATGATGTTCTCTACGTCCCATAGTTGGAGAGAATTTTTTTTTATTTGATCCACATCGACTGGCAAGGACACTCCATTCATATACTTGATGGAAAGGTTGAAGTTATAAAAGCACTAAACAACTCGCTTGTCATGATTGGGATAGAAGAACAAATTATTCTAAAGCTTCAAGGAACCTATGCTTGTGCACAAAAATTTTCATATAATTTTCACTATGATGAAGGTACACTTCCATTCAATCTTTTATGACATGCTATATTTGGACATCTAAACTATGATAGACTATGTTTTTTAAAGAAAAGTGGTGTTACTAGTTTGTCTAACATTCCTAGGAGACTTAAGCAATGTGATTCTTGTATCTTAGGAAATCACAACAAACAATATTTTCATGATTCTCATTCTATATCACATAGAAAGCTTAAACTATTTCATTATGATTTGAGTGGCCCTATGCCCGTTCTTTATGAAAATGGTAATAAATACATGATGATGTTTGTTGATGACTACACCAGAATGTGTTGGGTATATCTATTGAAGAACAAATATGATGCTTTTTAAACTTTCAATAACTTTCATGCGTGGATTGAAGATGATATACAATCTCATATTGGATCTATTCATATTGATAATGGAAAATAATATATTTCAAATGAATTTAAAAAATATCTTCATTAGCATGGGATAAAACATAAAACAATCATACCTTATAGTCCCAAACATAATGGTGTAGCTAAAAAAATGAACATGACAATCTTAAATTTGGTATGTTCAATGATGTTTTTCAAAAATGTAAAGTTGAAATTTTGGGCCGATGTGGTTCTATGTGTTGTGTGTATAAAGAATAGGTGTCCATATCATGCCCTCAAGAAAAAAACTCCCTATGAAATTTGGTATGGCCACATTCTTTCGGTGAGGCATCTTATGGTTTTTGGTTCCACCTAGTATTCCTTGATAACTAAGGAATAGAGAAACAAACTCGGTGCAAAGAGTAAAAAATGTATCTTCTTAGGGTACTCAAATACCTCTAAATCATACCATCTCTATGATGAAGCAAATAAGAAGTTGATAATATCTACAAATGTGATCTTTCTTGAATCTTCCAAGAATGACAATGTAGTTGAGTAGAAGCTTGATCTCTTGGACAAATTCGGGCATGCAAAGTCTGTTCAAAAAATTGATAATGATATTCCACATCTTGAAGAGGAGATCCCTATACTGTATCAATACATGGAATCTATTTCTGAAGCACTCTCTCCCCCTCATGAAGCTCCATCCACTGATAAAAAAGGCATTTTGAGCGATGTGATTGAGAGAACTGGGAGGCTAAATCTTGATTCAACCGTATCTCGGTGAACTGAGCAGCCTTTGTTGTCTTAGAAAGGTCCTCCAAAATGGCTCACAAAGACTCTTGAAAGTGTTCATCCTGATGAGATTGGAAAGATGGGGACAAGAAGCTCTACTAGATAGAATTGAGGTGATGTAGATGATCTTGATTTACCTATTGATATGGATGTTTCATATGATTGTGAATTATTTTTTTCTATAGATCTCGAACTAGCTTCCTTCAAAGAAGTTGATTCTCATGATGAATGGAAAAAATGGATGCAGAAATAATATGATGCTTTGATAAATAATGGCACCTAGAAGTTGGTTGATACTCCATTGGGAATCAAACTGAGAGGTTGTAAGAGGGTCTTCAAGGACAAGTATAAATCAGATGACTCACTTGCCAAGCATAAACCTAGGCTCATGGAAAAAAAAAATTCATAGAAGGAAGGGTCACTTATGAGGATATTCCCCCCCCCCACAAAATATGGGCTACCATATAAAATATATTTTCCTTGGCAGCTCATAACGATTGGAAAGCCCATCAAATGGATGTAAAAATTGCTTTCTTGAATGGATATCTGAAATCTAATTTTTTTATGTCACAATTAAAAGAGTTTATTTTGAAGGGATAGGAGAACAAAAGTATGTAAGCTTGTCAAATCCTTATATGGCCTCAAACAATCACCATGAGCCTAGTACACGATATTCAATGAGCATCTTCTGAAACTAAATGTCAAACACTATGATCTTGATGATGCAACTTTTTTTGTCAAGAAAGTTGGAAAAATAGATATGTTGTGGTGTATGTAGATGACCTTCTAATGAGAGGGAATAATTTGAATTGCATTGTATCCATAAAGAAATAACTAGGGAAAGGTTTTGAAATGAAAGGTTTGCAATAAGTTGATTACTATCCTAGTATTGGAGTAATCCAACATCCAAAGTTTATTTTCCTCTCTCAAAATAAGTACATTAGAGATTTGTTAAACAAATTTGGCATGGTTGAGTGCAATCCTTTGACTACTCCAAAGGGACAAAATTTAAATCTCACATCCACTGAAGGAAAATAATTTGAGGATGCAAAAAAGTATAAACAACTCGTAGGAAGTCTCAACTACCTGACTCCTACCAAACTTGACATTTCATATGTTGTTGGAATCATCTCTAAGTTTTTTCAAAAGCTTTGTGAGGGAAATTTGTCCGTTACAAAAAGATATCTAAAGTACTTGAAGGGAACACAAGACTTTGGAATTAAGTATACACAGGTGGATGACTTCAACTTGATTGGATACTCTGATTAATATTTTGATGGATATGAATAAATTTGAGTATCTACTTCATGTTATGTTGTGAGTCTTGGATAAGGAGATGTCTCCTGAAGGTCATATAAACATTCAGTTCTAGCATATTCCACAACTGATGTAGAATATGTGGCAATAGTTGAATCAACAAAGGAAATTATGTGTTAAAGAATTTAGACTTCTGTGATCCATAATCTGTTTGTGAGAATAGTTTTGGCAAAATCACATAAAAAATCATTTTTCGATGTGTTTCGAACCAACCAGTGTGGTTCATCACCAGGACAAGTTGAAGATCTAATCTGAGAAGTTATGCCAGATCGGACTTCAACTTTGTGACCTGCATGCGTGCCCGCTCGAAACGATGAACTTTTTTTGCTGCGGCTTCTCCGTGCAGGGAAATTATCAAAGAATTTAGACTTATGTGATCCATAATCTGTTTGTGAGAATAATTTTGGAAAAATCACATAAAAAATCATTTATCGACGTGGTTTGAACCAACCAGTGTGGTTCATCGTCAAGACAAGTTGAAGATCCAATCGGAGCGATAAGTTATGCCAGATCGGGCTTCAACTTTGTGACCTGCATGTGTGCCCGCTCGAAACAATGAACTTTTTTTGTAGCGGCTTCTCCATGCAGGGAAATTATTAAAGAATTTAGACTTCTGTGATCCATAATCTGTTTGTGAGAATAATTTCGGCAAAATCACATAAAAAATCATTTGTCGACGCGTTTCGAACCAACCAGTGTGGTTCATCGTCAGGACAAGTTGAATATCCAATTTGAGCAATAAGTTATGCCACATCGGACTTCAACTTCGTGACCTGCATGCATGCCTGCTCGAAACGATGAACTTTTTTTGCAGCGGCTTCTCCGTGCATGAAAATTATTAAAGAATTTAGACTTTTGTGATCCATAATCTATTTGTGAGAATAATTTCGGCAAAATCACATAAAAAATCATTTGTCGACGCGTTTCGAACCAACCAGTGTGGTTCATCGTCAGAACAAGTTGAAGATCTAATCTGAGCAATAAGCTATGCCAGATCGGACTTCAACTTTGTGACCTACATGCGTGCCCGCTTGAAACGATGAACTTTTTTTGCAGCGGCTTCTCTGTGTAGGGAAATTATTAAAGAATTTAGACTTCTGTGATCCATAATCTGTTTGTGAGAATAATTTCGGCAAAATCACATAAAAAATCATTTGTCGACACGTTTCGAACCAACCAGTGTGGTTCATCGTCAGGACAAGTTGAAGATCCAATCTGAGCGATAAGTTATGCCAGATCGAACTTCAACTTTGTGACCTACATGCGTGCCCACTCGAAACGATGAACTTTTTTCGCAGTGGCTTCTTAGTGTAGGGAAATTATTAAAGAATTTAGACTTTTTTTATCCATAATCTGTTTGTGAGAATAATTTCGGCAAAATCACATAAAAAATCATTTGTCGACGCGTTTTAAACCAACCAGTGTGGTTCATCGTCAGGACAAGTTGAAGATCCAATCTGAGCGATAAGTTATGCCAGATCGGACTTCAACTTTGTGACCTGCATGCGTGCTCGCTTGAAACGATGAACTTTTTTTGCAGCAGCTTCTCCATGCAGGGAAATTATTAAAGAATTTAGACTTCTGTGATCCATAATCTGTTTATAATTTCGGCAAAATCACATAAAAAATCATTTGTCGAGGTGTTATGAACCAACCAGTGTGGTTCATCATCAGGACAAGTTGAAGATCCAATCTGAGTGATAAGTTATGCCAGATCGGACTTCAACTTTGTGACTTGCATGCATGCCCACTCGAAACGATGAACCTTTTTTTGCAGTGGCTTCTCCGTGCAGGGAAATTATTAAAGAATTTAGACTTCTATGATCCATAATCTGTTCGTGAGAATAATTTCGGCAAAATCACATAAAAAATCATTTGTCGACGTGTTTCATACCAACCAGTGTGGTTCATCGTCAGGACAAGTTGAAGATCCAATCTGAGCGATACGTTATGCCAGATCGGACTTCAACTTTGTGACCTGCATGCATTCCCGCTTGAAACGATGAAATTTTTTTGCAGTGGCTTCTCCGTGCAGAGAAATTATTAAAGAATTTAGACTTTTGTGATCCATAATCTGTTTGTGAGAATAATTTCGGCAAAATCACATAAAAAATCATTTGTCGACGCGTTTCGAACCAACCAGTGTGGTTCATCGTCAGGACAAGTTGACGATCCAAATCTAAGCGATAAGTTATGCCAGATCAGACTTCAACTTTGTGACCTGCATGCCTGCCCGCTCGAAACGATGAACTTTTTTTGCAGCGGCTTCTCCGTGCAGGGAAATTATTAAAGAATTTACACTTCTGTGATCCATAATCTATTTGTGAGAATAATTACGGCAAAATCACATAAAAAATCATTTGTCAACGTGTTTCGAACCAACCAGTGTGGTTCATCGTCAAGACAAGTTGAAGATCCAATCTGAGCGATAAGTTATGCCAGATCGGACTTCAACATTGTGACCTGCATGCGTGCCCACTCGAAACGATGAAATTTTTTTGCAGCGGCTTCTCCATGCAGGGAAATTATTAAAGAATTTAGACTTTTGTGATCCATAATCTGTTTGTGAGAATAATTTCGGCAAAATCACATAAAAAATCATTTGTCGACGCGTTTCTAACTAACCAGTGTGGTTCATCGTCAGGACAAGTTGAATATCCAATCTGAGCGATAAGTTATGCTAGATCGGACTTCAACTTTGTGACCTGCATGCGTGCCCGCTCGAAATGATGAAATTTTTTTGCAGCGGCTTCTCCGTGGAGGGAAATTATTAAAGAATTTAGACTTCTGCAAAAAAAATTTTAGAAAAATTCTATAATATTTGTAGGAGAAACAAGTGCATTCAAATCCTCTTTTAATTGACAACATTTCTACAATAAAGTTGGCAAAGAACCAAAAGTTCCATGATCAAACCAAGAACATCAATACAAAGTCTTGTCTAATCGGGCATCATGTTAAGACTAAGACTATTCACCTTCACCATTGTTCCCCAAATGAGTAGATTGTAGACATCCTAACCAAAACACTTGGAAGAGAAAAATTTTAAAGATTCAAAATCAAGATTAGACACACCAACACCCCTTCAGATTAAGGGGGGAAATGTTGACACCTAATCTAAAAGGATTAGGATTATTATAAATGTTGTAACTAGTTTAATATTTTAGTTATGAATTGGAGAAAACCAAGAGACCTTGGAATTGGAATCCCAAGACTCTCTCCACTCATGTATATATTCATGCTTTGGTTCATGCAATTACACAAGTTGCATTGTGGAGTTACCGATGCCTAGCCTGACAGGATTAGTGAGTATGGCTCATTTGAAATCAATGATATTGGTGTGTTTATTATCACTGAGAGGGATTCCCTTTCTCTTGTATATCAATCTATGTATAATATCCCTTAGAATACCCAATGTTGGTTAGATCTATCTAGCCATGCTTTTATTATTTTATCACTGAATTCACCTCATGTAGACAACGTGGTTGTGTATGCACTCCCCATGCTCATAGTTGTAATAGACAAAGGCACTGGAATAGTAACTAGTGTCCTTAGTGATTCAGAGAATGATTATATGTCATTATCGGATCTAAAGTTAAAACCTGCCCTTAGGGCCCAATTCCTTATTAAGGATGAATGGATTTTACCATTTAATGTAATCTCTAGAATTAAAACTCCAAAGTTTTGGGACAAGCCATCTAAAAATGTGTGTTAATTTGAATATCAAGAGACCAAATGAAAAAGGAAAACTTGCAAAGACAAAGATATTAACTTATCCTATATATTTCCCAAATGGAACAATGATAGTGGGGGAGTTCAAAGGCACAAAATTTCAATAAGGAAAAACTCCAATAAGGAAAACTCTTTCAGAGATAGTGGAGGTAGTCATGTATAGGGAGCTTGCAGAAAAATATAATCTCTAGGTCAAGTGATGAATGTGTTGTGGCCCTTACCAACTAATGGTGCATAATTAATGGTGAACTTGAGTGGAAATAAAAGGAAACATATCTTTTGACCAAGTTGTATTTGTATTATGATGAGGTTAGGCATGGATTTGAGAATATATTAAGTTGGGATAATCACTAGGCCTATTCTATATCATTTGGACTTGGAATAAGAATTTAGTGGGATGGAAAATTTCTCATTGAGTCATTATCAAATTCCACAATAGATATGGCCTATTACATAGCTTCCCACATTTTGCAAAATGGCGACATTATTATAGGAATGTTTCTCTAATCAAGTCATAGAAAATGACAACTTAGGTTTGGGATTATATATTCCTCGAGGGACCCGCAATTAGGCATTCCCTCATATATCTTGAAACACATGAAGAAAGAGTTTGAATACTAGTATCATTTTGATTTGCAAGTATCTAGCAAGGATTTAATTTAGAACCATCTGATATTTTGTATTTACAATCACATTGCCATATTCCCTAAGGATAAATAGCCATGTTCATTTAGATGTAATGGGAACTTTATGCCGAGTCCAGAAAAAAAAATAAAAATAAAAAATAAAAATAAAAATAAAAATAAAATAAAATAAAATAAAATAAATAAATAAAGTCAAAGTATATAGGAAAATTCAAAACATTACATGAGGTAATAGAAGACTTATCTTCAAGTGTCACTCAGTTTTCTTTGTCTAATGTAGGAGATGGCATGGATGATGCCAATTTTTTTTTGGCCAATGTTTTTATTCTCTATTTGACAAAAGAGATTGCATGGATGCAGGATATTTTGGCTGCAAACTATTATGAAACCAACTCACAAAAAGATAGAAAAGATAGATCAATCACTTCAAAATCAACCTCTTCGAGGGGGAAACCTCCTTTACATTACACAAATGAACAATTCTTGGATGATACAAATGACAAGACCTCCTTTATATATATAGGATTCTAAGGGGTCCCAAAACAATCAGAACCTACATAACAATAATATTGTAGGGGCACAACAATAACAATAGTGGGCTTCTATGGGGCATAATAATAACAACACGGGGACTATATGGGCACAATAATACAATAAGGGGGTTGCACTAATAAAAATAAGGGGTTACACTAGTAGTATAGGAACCTAACATGCCCCTCTCCTTCAAAAAGTGTTGTCCTCAACGCTTGAGTGGTTCTGGATGATTTTGTATAAAATTCTCATCCTCCCATGTGGAATCTTCAACATGTATGTTCTTCCACTTGATGAGATACTCTAAAATTGATCAATTTCGTAGTTGTTGATTTCTTATTTTTGTGACTGCTTCTAGTTCCAATATGATTTTTCCTTCCTCGTCAAGTTTTGGCAATATTGTTTGAACTAGAATCTTCTCACCTATAACCTTCTTTAAGCATGAAACATGGAAAACTAGGTGCACTCAGTAAGATGCAGGAAGCTTCAATTTGTATGCCATAGTACCAATATTTTATAACACTTTGTACGAACCATAATACTTTCGTGATAATTTATTATCCTTCTTAGCTTGCTTGAGGGAGTTTTTTTTGTATGGTTGTAGTCATAGAAATACCTAGTCACCTACATCAAAACTTATTTCACTGCGATGTTGACATGCCTATTGCTTTATTATATTTTGTGCCAAAGTAAGGTTGTCCTTTAAGAGTTTGAGAACTTGTTGTTGATGCTCGATGTGATATTCCACTACTTGAACCTTAGAAATTTCTTTTAATCATGATGTGACAGATGGTGGACGATATCCATAATGTTCCATAAATGGGGTCATTTTTTCTACAGTATGGAAGGAAGTGTTATACCACCATTCAGCCAGAGGCAAGCACTTAACCCATTGTGTCTATTTATCAGATAAAAATCAATGAAGATATACTTCCAAACATTTGTTCACTATCTCAGTTTTCCCATTAGATTGAGGATGATAAGATGAGCTATGAGCTAACTGAGTACCCAAATATTCCAGCTCTTGTACTCCAAAGAAACATTTGGAGCTTTCTGCATATAATTGTTTCTCCTCCAATAGTTTGAGCACCCTATCAACCTGTTGAACATGATCCTTCCAAGACTTGTTGTAGATTACTATATCATCAAAAAATACTAACAAAAAATTTCTAAGGAAGGGTTTGAAATTCGTCAAACCTTGAAATGTAGAAGGTGCATTGATAGGGCCAAAAGGCATGACCAAAAATTCATAATGACCCTCATGAGTTCTAAATGTTGGTTTTGGAATGTCTTCACTCTTCATTCTGATTTGATGATATCCTGAATGAAGATCCAACTTGGTGAAGTAATTGCTCCATTTAATTCATCCAATAATTCATCAGTGACAGGAATGGGAAATTTATCTTTAATAATAACCTTGTTGAACTCCCTATAATCTAAACACAGGCACCCTTATCCATCCTTCTTATGTACCAATACCACTGGAATAGAGAAAGAACTTTGAATAGGTTGAATTATACCAACCTCTAGCATTTCTGCAACCATACATTCAATTTCACTCTTTTGGGCATATGGATATCTGTAAGGCCTGATGTTTGGGGGAACACTTCCTAGAATCAAATGAATAGCATGATCATGATCATGAATAGGTGGGAGGCCTTTGGGAGTCTCAAATACCTTGGAATGATTGTCCAAAACGTTTTGGAGATCCAGACAAATAGATGATTTCGACATGGGAACCTCTAATGAGCATAATTGTGCAATTATGCCTCATTGATATTTCTTTAGAGGCTTTGACATGTTGTTAGAGTTGATTATCTTTCCCCGTTTCCCTACAATACCCCTTAATTCAACTTTTTTTTTTCTAAATAAAACTATTCTATTAACATAATAGGTGGTAATTTACATCAAGACCGTAGTAAAAAATAGCTGCCCTGTGGAAGCGACAGAGAGAATCAAAAACATTCCCATGACAGTGAACTAAACCAAGAGCTGGTATTCAAATCCCATGTAGGGGAACAAGTATTGGCTCTCTTGTTGAGCTTACAAAAATTCAAAGAGACATGTAAATTGAACCATAGCTTGCTGAAGTGAACCAAAATATGCAACCTGAACCAAAAATTACCCGCCAATAAGGGTTGCGTGACCATCAACAGAGCAAAAGTGAAAGAAACTATGCGTCCGAGGCTCCTCCATGATTCGGCACCATCCAAACTTTGGCAGAGAATTTACACGAGCAACATCAATGTTATCCCTTGCACAGGCAGCAGCAGGAACAAGGGGACCAGGAGCCTCCATTTCTATCCCCGTGGCCATGGCATTGAGAGAAGGGCCCGCCGGATCCTGCATAGCGAAAGGAGTCTGCCCATGAACAGAATTAGGACCCTCCTAATGGGTGCTAGTTTCCCCTACCTCTTGACTTTATTCAAGAAAGAACACTGAGACATGAGCATGAATTCTTGGGTGATTTAGGGAACAATTGAAGGTACAAATCACTGAGCCTACGGAGGGGGACGACGAGGAGTCAGGAGGGAAAATGCTAGGGAGATGGGGACACCCTCTCTCACTGCGAGTGTGAGGGTAATGGCCGGTGGAGAGATCACTAGAAACAGAGGGAGAATCAGAGGATGGGCGAGAGGGCACATGCCTAGGATTTCTCCTGCGGGTCCTCATCCTATGTCGTAGACGGGGCATAACTATAACCTCAGCCACCCTTTGAACGTAGGACCACGCAACCACCTCCTCCAAGCTCAGATTATTTCTGTGGGCATCCCACCTCAGGCTGGAGGCTTCCAAACAAAGCCTTGGAGAAGTCGAAGGCGGCGTCGCAAACTTGGCTGAGCAAAATAGGGCAGCAAAACAAAATAGAGCAGCATACCATAAAACACCTTTGCCAGACCCACAATGCACCGGAGGCATCCAAACTTTCACAAAGCCGAACTTGTATTTAACATGATCTGCCCTTCCTCGGATTACCCCCGCCATAACTCCAACATTAAAGAGAGCCGAAGCCCAGCTCAAGCCAGAGCATGCGGAAGCGATGGAGAAGTCAGATGATAGTTTGGGCGTAACAAACCCACATGACATGAATCCAACTGGAAAACAATAACCCTGTTTAAGCTGCGTAAGGCCATATACCAGGTGGTACAGGGCAGGCAGGTGTCGTCCTACCTCGCCGCAACCCTGTCCCATCACTTTAACCTGTTATAAATGCACCCGCATCCGGGGCCCCTTAATTCAACTTCCTTTCCTTCCCAAAAAATAATCAAGAAAAGTTCTTGAAAATTAAAAGCTATCGTACCCAAAGATTGTATTCATTGGACTCCTAGTACAACATCTACACCACCCATTGGAATGGAAAGCATTGGACTATTCAAGACATATTCTCCCATGGATAGCTTGATATTATGGCACTTTCTAGAGAAATAATTTTTGTAACCATTTATTAACTATAATTAATATGAATGATTTATTTTTAAAAATTAGTTATGCAATATTATTCAAACATACAAAGAACTTATATTATATTTGACTCTCATAATATGGAGTTGATATGAACTCATCATATATTGAATTACTAAAGTGTGATTTCCCATATTTGACCTGTATAATAAAGATTACATGTCATAAATGACAGGTATTAAAATCTCCAACTTGTCAATTTCACATTTCAATTTTGAAGGGACCTTTCATGATTATTAATACCCATTTAGCGATTGCATTTATGCTCTTAATATGTGTTTGTGGTATTGTGAATATCCTGTAATATTTAGTTATCTGAGCTATTTAATTACAAACAATATGTCGAACAATCGAAGCTCGCAATCTTGTTGATGTTCTTATCACCTATGTTATTTGTTGATTGAACTGACTTTAGAGAATTCGAAGGCTCTTCTGATAATGCTATTGTTGAATAAATGAAAAACTAGATTATTTGAAGTGGAAGGCTCATCTGCATTGTTGCCTCACCTACAATTTGAAGAGTGGACACACTAACACTAACAATAAGTACCCACTAGGGGATTTTTTAGGTCTAAAATGGGCCTCCTAAGGAAATTATAAAATAATAGTGGAAATAATAAAATAAGATTAAATTACATCATCAAATTTCAGAGGGAAAAAAGATAAAACTATTTTTTCAACTTGTATTTTCAAATTCTCTCTGTATGGGTTTACTCAAATTTCGAGTGTAAACACTCGTTGGATGTAGAATTTGATTCCTCATTGAAGGAGTACCCATGTTACATACTTTCGATGGACCTTGCTACACGAAAAATGAGAAATACATGAAAAACATGATTGCAATCACGTTTTTTCATGTATTTCTTATTTCTTGTGTAGTATGGTCCATATAAAGTATGCAACATGGGTACTCCTTGGATGGAGAATTAAAATTTGCATCCAACGAGTACTCCTGCTCGAAATTTGAGTAAAAACTTAGGGAGATAAGTTGAAAATACGAGTTGAAAAAGTAGTTTTGTTATTTTTTAATCTTTGTACTTTTTTACTCCAAAAATGGTGAATCATCCCCCATGGTTGACATCATCATCTTGAATCCTATTGGTTTTTATAAATTTTATTTTCATTGTACATTTTTCTTAGGAGGCCTATCTTAGACCTCAAAAATCCCCTAATGCACCTCAATGTTCACAAAAAGCTTGTTTCAATTCTTTCTTGATTTGCACTTTGTTTACAAATGTTGTAATTAAATAAAAAAGGGATATTACAAGCCAATCTTTCCAACGCTCCTTCCCATCATGAAGTTTGGGGAACCTAATGAGAAAAAATGGTTTCCGATCATGGGGAAGATGGTGCGACAATGGGCAGTAAAAAATTGTGTTTCACCCTACCTCTACCCAAGTTGACTATGTCTACCTATACTATTTATAAATTAAAGTGTGATTACAACATATTTCATGTTGGGTAGTTGATGAATAGCTTCAACCAGTTATTATAAGATTTGATTGGTTTGATTAGTAAGCTTCTATGGAGGCACCCATTATGTCATTTTTATTATTTTACAAATTTTTAATATGTGGTAGCTTATTAGCTTAACCACGTGCTTTGAATGGCAATGGATCGTCCATGGTTTGGTATTCATTAGAAAAATATATTTTCTTAATGTTTATTTTATGGAAGATGCTCTAGTGAATGAAGACTTAAAAATATAGTACTAAACATGAAATATAGAAGGTTGGATAATGATTCTATGCATAGGAAATGAAATAAGATGAATAAACTATAACTAAACTATCATCTAATAAATATCTCGGGTAACATTTATATATGCGAAATGAGAAAGAAAATAAATAACCAGATATGTAGATCTTCTTGTTAAATCGTTAATTAAACCATATTCATATGGTAATTGATTCAATTAAATAGTTAATTAAATCGTAACACAAACAAAATTCACATATAACTATAAATCGTTATGCTTACAAAAGAAAGATAAAAAAAACAATAGTGTATTATTAAATCATTAAGATATAACATAAATAATTGAAATGATTCCAATAAAAATAAAAAAATCAATAATAGTACCAATCTTGCTCTGCTTTGTTGTGAGACATAGAATCAAAATGGTTTAGTTCTTTCAATTAGAAAGAAACAATAAAATAGTGTAACTGGGCCTTTTTCTTCAAAATTTGAGAACCATTGAGCTAAGCATCTACTTAAATAGTTTGTTTTACAACTATAAGGAAGGAAATTAATCTTCCTGGATTTTCTTAAAAATCCTAACAAAAAGAGAAAAATAGGGAGCTTGTTATGATGACAAGCCTGATTTGGAATTCTAATCCTTAGAAAGAATTTTTGTGAATGAATATTGCAACTGATTTCTATCTTTATAGAAGCATGCTCAATTAATGCGATGAATTAATTAATGGACATTTATCAAGATTGACTAGAAGATTGACATTGTTGATAAATGTCTAGAAGCTAGGTAAGCTTGGGAGAAGATTGAGGTTGAACACTTGATTGATAGTTTTACATTTGAGTGTCTAATATTGGTAACATATAAGTGATCTACTCGTTAATTACCCTAGTTACTTTAAGGCTTAATGGGAAACTCCCAAATCAACTCAAAGTTAACCATAGACAACTCTCCAATTCTATCCCGAGTTTCTATTCTATCACTTTGAACCTTAACTTTCAATAGTTTTGCCTCCAAGAGAGATTCTCCATCATCTTTTGTCATTAGTTTTGTTTCTTTAAGAGATAAATAAATAAATTTAAGAACTGAATTAGAAAGTCTTTCTCCATCCTTAACAATCTTCTCAGTTGAGCATATGTGGGTTTTCCAAACATGGATAATTGCAGATTTCTAAATTTCATTGATTTTTGGCTTACGATTTTTAGTTGCTAGCTTATTTGTGTAATGGAGAGTTAATTAATATGCCCTACTACCTGTTAATATTGTTACAAAATATGGAAAAATTTTTGCTAGTAGCAAAGCATCCTAAAACTTGCTTAACCAACCATTGACTGATCAAATTGAACATAATTGACACATTGTAATAGCAAGGAAGCACATGAATTAGGTTGATAGTAGGGTTGCATGAACTAGCTTCTAAGGAGGAAGAGAATGAAATTAAATAACATGAGGAAAAGAGTGAATTTGAACCACAAGATAAAAGTGATGAAAGAGCACCAAAAGTATTGAAGCAACACTAAAAAGTGTTGAAACAACACCAAAATCAAGGGCAGTTCCACTTCCTAGGCCTCATCGAAGAGGTCTTTGAATCAGGTTTTTAGTGAAGAAGGGTTGTACTGAAGGACCGATGGATATATCTAATGGAAATTCTGAAAGTGTTGAGTATGGATGCCCTATCAAAGAAGAAGTACCTAAAATAGAGGCTCCTGGGACAAAGGTGCCTAAGAAAAATATATATGAAAAAGTCCTTAAGAAAGAAAACCTTATGCAAATGAGGATAAGGAAGAGATCATTAAAAAAGGAATTTGGGGGGAAGGGGGCTTGAGAAGAGAGTGTGATTAACTTCTGCACCATCAACTACCTCAGTGCCATAAGTCTAGGAAATTGTAGTGGAATCAAAAGAATCTAAGGAACTAGAGGAACATCAAAGTGAGGGAAAGAAATAAGAACTTATGTCGAAACAGGAGAGCGTTCCTTCATAGGGTAAGTCTGAAACTGATCCTCGTGCTCAACAAGTTAACAAATTGAAAGAGGAAAATGAAAATTTGAGGAAGAAACTCATTATGTTTAAATAAAAATTTCATTTTAAGAAATAGATAGGATTGAAAACGCTAACAAAGGAGGCAGGGATGGTGTCACCTACTGATCCAACTAAAAAAAAAAAATAAAATAAAAAAAAAAATAAAAAATAAAAAATAAAATAAATAAATAAAAATAAAAAATTTACATGGGTAGTGGACAAATACTTAAGGAGACATATTTTAAGGATCTGACCATTGTTTCAATTGCAATTCAAGTGGAAGAACAGGATGAGGAGTTCTAAACCACTACTCCATAAGAACTTGTTGATGATGTTTTTGTTACACGAGAATCAATAGTTGAGATGGAGTGGGATGGAGAAAATCAATATGCTACTCCGAAGGAACCTATTAATGATGTTGATGTTACATAAGAACCAGCAGTTGAAACAGATCAGACTGAAATAAATCAAACTATTGCTCCACAAGAACCTATCAACGGTGTTGCTAATCCACAAGAACCAGTAGCTGAGATAGTGCAACAGAAGGAGGAATAAAATAAAGAGATAATACAAGAAGTTGTTGAAGTTTCCACTGTAACAATAATAGATACAAATCATCCAAAATCTAAAGAGTCGTTGAAATCAATGTTTTTGTTGGAAGAGTTAGATAAATGGACACTATAAGGAAAAGACCTTCTAGCAAAGGTTCTTACAGAAGCCCCTATAAAAATAGACCAAAAATATTTTTGTAGTAGAGGTGGGAAAACAATTTTTTTTGCGGATTTTTTTGTACGATGTGTCTGAAATCTACAAACTGATGCTTTACTATCCATACAAGCACCAGTGCTGCATAGAACACGGTGCACCATGGAAAATTTATTTTTATAAAATAAAATAAGAAACATGGTGCACTAAATAACTCAATGCATCGGTGCTTGAATAGTCGATAGCATCGGTCCCCATCATGTAGTAAAACAACCTAGTACACTCCCACTAAGTAGTACCACTATAGTTTTAACTTTCAAAAAAATATGTTGTTATTTTCCAACGATGCACCCTTGTGGTAAATGTAATAAAACACCCTGGGCCTTCTTCTAAAGAGCACCACTAGGAGGTTTTAAATATTTAAAAATAGAGTGGTGCTATATTCAAATAAACCACTAATGTGCTAATTGGATTAGAATTCCTTGGGGTGTCTCAATAAATGCACCATGATAGATTTTTTAATTTAAGAAAAACGAAATACTCTTGGATCTATTCTTCACTTGGGCGGTTAGAGAAATACACCAGAGGAGGGTTAAATAAACAAAACCTCTTGACCATAAATTTCATTTTTACCATCTACTGTGATGGAGATCTCTTAAGCATTGGTGCCACTCTTACCTCATGCAAGCACCCTAATGTCGGTGCTTCTCTTTCCCACCATCCTTTCGCACCGTGCTCACTGTCTGACCTTCCAATTTTTTCAAATTGTGGTAAAAAAAAATTTTCTTCATTATGTGTCCACAATTCCTTCCCGACGACCAAATGTTTAGGTAATGTCTATGTTTCTTTGTAATTTAATTTTTAGCCGATTAGAATTGCAAATTAGGTTAAAATTTCCACTATTTTTGATAAAACAAATCCCTGCATAATGCATTTAATATGTTCGGCTCGCACTGATAGTGGTGTGCCCTGTAAATTTACATGATGCACCACATTTCGATGCATGAAAATAACATATCTCGGTTGTTGTGGTGTGTTTTTTAAATGAAAATGCACTAGGAAAGAGATAAATTGCACATTGGTGCACTATCGATTGGGACTACGGGGGAAGCAAGCTAAACTAGGGTTTGCAATAGGGTTTCAGTGTTGGTTACCATGGAGGGGCACAGAGGGGGAAGTTCCACTCCCTCCTATAATCATGCAGTTTTGAACTGCTTCAAGGAACCATTAGAGGAAGAAACTAGGCATATCAACATAGAAAAACATAAAAATATCAGACCACGGGAACAAGAAGAGAATCATGAGGAAGTCAGAAGAGAGAAGATAACAGGAGGAGGAAGGAAGAGATCTGAGTACAATAATATGACAGGACTCTGTAAACCTAGGTCAACCATCACGCCCCGGGTTGTGTTAAGTGATCCAGTGCTACAGGTGCACAGGGAACACATGGCGGCTTATGCAGTAATATGAAAATGTAGGGGGATATGGCCAACGGAGAAAGCTTTTCATGCATGGATAAAGAACCACTGGAAACCTAAGGGTGAAATAAATCTTCACCTTGGGTCCAAGGATTTCTTCACAGTAGTATTCACAAATCTAGAGGACAAAGACAGAGTGTTCGAAGGAGGGCCATATTTTTATGTTGATGCAGGCCTTTACATGCGACCATGGGTGATGAATTTTGTCCCGAAGCGAGAGACATTCACATCAGTTTCGGTATGGATATGACTCTACTCCCTACCTCTATATTATTGGTTGCTAGAGTCCTTAAAAGCCATAGGTAATAAACTAGGTCATTTTTTAAAAATATTAGATGCGACTCTGTGAGGAAAATACACCTCCTTTGCCTGAATATGCATAGAAATGGACCTATCTGGAGCACTTCCAGATGAAATCGTTCTAGAAGTATATGATGAAGAATGGGTGCACGCAGTGGACTATGAACATGTTCCATTCAGATGTCGCAAATGTCATGAACATGGGCACCTCTTCAGACACAAAATGGAGAACAATATTAAAACCAACATAGGCAAAGATATCGAAGGCTTTACCAAGGTGGGAGATAGAGGGAAAGGAGGGAAAAAGAACTAGAAGAAAATCAATGAAAAGAAGCAACCAAGTCATAACATATTCAAGATATTAGAAGAGGAATATGGGAACAATGGGATGAACCAGGTACTGGAGGATAGTCCTGCAAAGAAGGAAAAAGATGATAGCATGGAGGAGATACCTAAAAATAGAAAACTAAAGGAGAATCTGCCAAGCACTATGGAACTTGACAGGGACCATGAAATGACCCCAAGCAAGGTTTGAATGGAGGACAATGATCTGCAGGAAATTCTTGAAAGGGAGAATCTCGATGTAGAAAAGTTCCTGGAGTAGGGAACCACCAAAGGGGTTGATTCTCTACCACAAGAGGAGTTTGACAGAGTACAACAATGCTTCCTTTGGATGTCTCAAGTAAAGGGTTTTGGAGTCAAAAGAAACCATGATAGCTAGGAAAACAGAGGGGTAAAAACGTTGAAGGCAACATTGGGACGCACTCCCAAGAACCTAGGCAGGAAAAGAGGAAGATAAAGACAGAATGAGTTGTTGATAAAGTGTGGGAAACTCATGATCAACTCAGGTAAGATGAAATATCTTACTAGTTACTCATTTACAAACCTTTCTTAATGAAGCTTACAACCTGGAATATTAGGGGTATAGGAAGTAAAAGGAAACAAAGAAATCTTAGCAATAGAATAAAAGAAGAAAATACAGATATGGTGTTTATCCAGGAAACAAAATGTTCAATATATAATATAATATAGATTCATAGCAAATGGATCATCAAGTATGAATATCTAGAAGTCAAAGCAGACAACACAGTAGGAGGGATTCTCACACTTTGGAACCCCCAGAAACTTGAAATCCTAGCTGTTGAAGCATGCAGGAACTACCTATCAATGGTGATCCAACCTTTGGGTGACAAGGAAGTCTATTTAATCACAAATGTCTATGGTCCTCAAAAACTTGAAGACAAACTTAGGCTTCTTACCACACTAGAGGAGCTAAGAGAAAGATATCCTATTATGCCCTAGATTCTGGGAGGGGATTTTAATATGATCATATCTCTTACAGAAAAAAACGATGGGACCAAAACTCTAGGCAGAGACTCAATAGCCCTTTATAACTTCCTAAATGACATGAGGCTAGTGGATACAAAAGAAAAAAGTGGTTCCTTCACATGGAATAATAAACGGGGAGGGGCTTCTCAAGTTGCCTCTAAACTTGACAGATTCATAATCTCTGAGGACCTCATTCTCATAGACTTTGACTTGGCTTCTTTAATCCTCCCTTTTGGAGGCTCAGATCACTGGCCTATCCAACTTGAAGCTTCTTTTATAGGTACTCTGAGAAACATACCTTTTAGGTTTGAGAATATTTGGCTCACCCACCCTGACTTCATCAACAATATTGGAAAATGGTGGATAAAAGATATGCCCATTCAGGGAACTAATATGTTCCTTCTGCATCAGAGACTGAAACATATCAAACATAGGCTTGAAGATTGGAGCAAAAATGAGCTTGGCAATATCTTCAAAGCCAAAAAAGAAGTTGAACAGAAACTACAAGGAATTAACCAGATCCTCATCACAGATGGCTTTACCGAGGAAAGGAAAATACAAGCTGACTCTCTTAAACAGGAATGGGAAGAAAAATGCAAGCAAGAGGATATCTTCTGGAGACAGAAATTGAGAGTGCAATTGATAAAATAAGGAGAAAGAAAAACAAAGTTTTTTCACAAGTCAACCATGGATCATAGGTCTCATACGAGGATTTCAAAACTCAGAGATACTCAAGGAAAACAGCTCAACACCCACAAAGAAATAGAATCTACTCTGGTACAACCTTTCCAAATCATAGTAGAAGAGCCTCTCATAGAAATATCACAATTTATCAATAACTTCACAAAGCACATTCCTAAGCTTGTAACTAGAGAATACAAGTTTAATCTTAACAGGCCAGTGACTGAAGAGGAGGTTAGCGAAGTCATCAAAGAGATGCAAAATGGGAAATCTCCAGTCCTGGATGGGTTCAATGTAGACTTCTTCAAAGCATGTTGGGAAATAGTCAAACAATATATCCTTGAAGTGGTGGAGGACTCAAGGAAAACCAAAATTGTTTTGAGGGCGCTCAATGCCTCATTCATAACTTTGATTCCAAAGTAGGAGAAAGCTATGACACCAGATAGATTTAGACCCATAGCTTTATGCAATGTGGTGTACAAAATTATATCTAAAGTAATTGCAAACAAGCACAAGCCCCTTCTTCCAACTCTTGTGTCTAAGGAGAAAACTGGATATGTGGAAGGAAGGAAAATTCTAAATAACATCATTCAAGCTCATGAGGTGGTACATTCTCTCAAGAGCAATAAGAAAGTAGGTATGATCATACAACTTGACCTAGAAAAAGCTTATGATAATACAAGCTAGACATACATTAGGGAAGTTCTAAAAGCATATGGCTTTGACAAAAACTGGATATGATGGGTAATGGCCCCTGTCATCACAGCTAGTTTTTCAATCCTACTTAATGGCTCTCCATCCAAAACATTCAAGCCTTCGAGAGGCCTTAGACAAGGAGATCCGCTCTTCCTCTTCCTCTTTATTCTCATGATGGAAGGTTTAGGCAATGCGATCAAATCAGCCAAAGTAGAAGGAAAAATCCAGGGTCTCAAACTCACCCTGAATGGGGATGCCTTGACTCATCAACAATTTGTGGATGACACCATGCTGTAGGGTACACCGATGATCTAGAAAGCTAAAGCTTTCAAGAAAATCCTGAATGACTTTGCTATGATTTCTAGTACAGAGGTAAGCCTTACCAAATCAAAGATTTTATTTTTTAATACTGACATTGCTATTGAGAGAAACCTCACCAGAATTCTTAGCTTTCAAAGAGAACAACTAACCTCCAAATATCTGGGAATACCTCTTATGGACAAACCTCTTAGCTAGGCAGTTTGGGAGCCTATCACTAATAAACTCTAGGACAAAGTCCAAAAATGGACAAGTTTGTCTTTGAATTTAGCAGGATTGCTAGTGCTAACACAATATGTCCTACAATCTATTCCCATATTCATGTTTTCAGTCCTTCCTTCTCCTAAAGGAGTTGTGCAACACATCAGAAATATCAAAAGAGACTTTCTTTGGGGTAAAGGGGAAGAGAAAAAGAAATTGGCTTTGGTAGCATGGGATAAGATCTGTAAACCTAAGACACATGGAGGTTTGGGACTTCATGAACTTGAAACCCTAAGAAACGTTTTGGGGACAAAACTATGGTGAAGATGGCTAAAGGAATCAATAACCCCTTGGGCCAAGGTTTGGAAACAAAAGTATGCAATTAATTGGCAAGAAAGGGATCACATTCGAATGTCTGGGCTCATCAAAGGCTCCCAAATTTGGAACAAAGCATGGGAGAATAGAGCCATTGTTCAGAAACACGGTTTCTAGGAGATCAGAGATGGAAACCTAGCTTCGTTTTGGGAGGACAATTAGCAACAAGAACCTAACCTGTTAAGAGAGGAACTAGCCAATCTCAAGAATGACACTGACAATAAAGGCTTATTTAAGGTAAGTAAATTCTGGGATTAGGATGGGAACAAGGGAAAATGGAGAATATGGAAGGACCTAGTATATAGTGAAGAAAACCCTTTGAAGGCCCAAGCAGAAGCTCTTGCAAGGATCTTGGAACAGAGAAAGATTTTGATATCAACATTATCAGATCAACTAAGATGGGGAAGAAACAACGAAGGCAACTTCAACCTCAAAGAACCAAAGAGAATGGCCCTAGGGCTTGACTCTTCAAACCCTGATGAGGTATGGAAGGACCTATGGCAGAACCCACACTGGATGAAAATCAAACTATTCATCTGGTTAGTGCAACATAAAAAAATTATGACTTGGGAAAACGTTCGGAAAAGAGGTGTAGCAGGTCCATCTAGATGCCAGTTATGTGAATTACAAGAAGAAACAATGGAACACCTATTCAACCTCTGCCCATTCACATCCACCTTGTGGAATTGGGTGGCTTCAATATTCAAACAAACGGAAAAGGACATTTTAAGCATCATTGGCACTTTGAAGAATTGGAGGAGAACTTCTCTGAAAATGAAATAATAAACAAAGCTTGGACTCTGGTTCCAAGATTTCTAATCTAGGATGTCTGGAAAGAACACAATAATAGGATTTTCAAGAACATAATTGGTTCATCCCAGAGCATCATAACTTGGATCATTAAACAGCTCAAGGAGACCATAGGTGCCCTTTTAAAGAGACCCCCCAAGAACCCACCTCAAGACCAGGATGCACAAATACTACTACATTTGGGTCTATAGGTGCCTTTCCCCAAGGCATAAGCAAGACTATAAGTCATATAACAACAAAAAAGGACTTCTAGCAACCTCCTCCACATGTTTTCTAAAATTCAATATAGATGGAGCCTCTAAAGGAAACCATGGGGCGGCTAGTTATGGCAAAGTCATAAAAAATGAGCAGGGATACATAAAAGCCATCTTTCATAGTCATTTGGGGAAGGCCACTAACAATATGGTGGAACTCATGGCCATGGAGCAATGCCTAGAAATCTTAATTCAATCAAATTTACATAATACCATCATTGAAGCGGACTCTAAATTGATAATTAATTCGGTCAAGAAAATATGCAATGGCACAACACCAGAAAGAGTTTCGAAACGCTGGAGGTTATTGCAGGTCTATCGACGTATACAATCCCACCTGAGAGCCCTGAGAACCCTCAATTTTGTTCATGTGTACAGAACAACCAATAGGTTAGCATATTGTTTGGTGAATGAAGAAGTACTATTCTCAAAAAGTAATATAAGATATGACTGGATGTCGAATCCCCCAAGGAAACTATGTGAAGACTGTCACAAACAGGCTACCAAAGATAGGGAGCATTTTCAAAGCATGAGAAATAAGCAGAGAGAAGAAAAATAGAAACAGAGGAACAGGAATAGTCACAGGGAAGCAACAAGGGGTAAACAACAAGCAGGACGACAGGTGCCTGACTAAAGATTGCCCTGATCTCCATCATCCTATGGAGTTCGAGCTGAAATATGTGTTAACACCCAGGTTGTTCTCTTTGACTCCTGAGAGAATACGGCCGGGGTAACCACTAACCAATCTTTGGGCTACAGCTTCTAGCCCAGCTGTAGTCAGAGAGGGCTCTCTCTGTTAGTTTTGTCACTGCTTTTAGTGAAGGTTTTAGGCTAGTTATGAAGTGAATTTTTGGTTGTTTTTGTGTTTGGTTGGGAGGATGCTTCTGATAACTTTTAATGTCTGTCTTCAAGTGAAGCTAATCCATTGGGAAATGGGGTCCTGGACTACTGTTCCCTTGAGGTCTTGACTGAAGTGTGGAGGTAAATGCAGGGCCTGTATGTACCCTGTGAAACAAACTGTAAAGATTGAGAGCGAAATGATGAACAACTTAGCAAAGAGCAATTAAGAATTCTTTACTTGAGCTGATTGGTGTGAAATAGATCTGTTATTTGGGAGCAATTTCTTGAATTCCTGAAATAACATGCTATTGTGATGATACAGTATTAAAGGTAGCACTGAAGAATTACTCTTTAAATACCATAACTGAAGAAAACATATAAAATCAGCTAGGATTGAACTCAGGGTAATCGAAGATTAAATCCTGGGTTATTCTTTTTCCTGGCTATTCAGAGATCGAATATACGTGGGAGACATGAGAGATACAAGAAAGTATAGCAAACATAATTGTAACAGAAAGGAATAAGGAAACTTATTGAGCCATGGAATACACAGGAGTCCTGCAACTTCAAGCCACACACCAGCAAGTCATCATGAGAGACAATATTTGAAGAAATCCCATTGTTCTTTGTATTAGCTGTCTGAAATTTTACAACATGAGAGTAACAGAAGAGAAAACAAGAGCTTCTTTACATCCGGAGTCCAACCCCTGTAAACAAACGCGAGGGGGAATATATAGATGTTTCATACAGAAATATCTCAGGTATTGAGTCATCTGAGAGGAAAATATCTCTTACACTCGTACATGGAGAGTAGATGGGAAGTAATTGTAAATATAAATGACTCTTAAAATCTTTTTACTCCTGTCAGGATAAATTTTTGACCTTTGGGCACTGCGGAGTCAGCTGTGCGGCTTTATCATAAATGTAGAATGAAGTGCTCTGCCACTCTAATTTTCTTTTGTATCTTCTTGGCCTTGCCACCTGCACTTGCTGATGCTGCTGCTGATGTCGAGTACCTGTGCTGAGTTGGCTCAGCGTCTTCATACTTGCTGTTACAGCTTTTGCTTATCTGTATATGTAGTATAATCCTTTTACCAAAAAGATTTAATACTCTCAACTTTGGTTCAAAAGTAACTTTATCAAATCTTGCCATGTATCTGGAGGAGGAAGCTGATGCTTCAAAATTGACCCTAAGGTCTCATCAGCCTCTGTGTATTTGTAGAAATGGGGGGGCTCATCAAACAGATGTGATACTTCATTTCTAATAAAAAACAAATTATCTAATTTTTCAAAAAGAATTTGCCCTGTTACTGGGCCTGCTGAAGATGTTCCTGGTGTCTCAGCTATCTGAATTGCTGCAAAAGTGCTTACCCTCTTGATATATTTTTCATGAGAGAGTAATTTCCCTGATTCTAGCAAGCTGGGGAGCCCTCTGTCCTGCAGGGCCGAGAACCTGTTCTGAAACTTGTTTATATCCGCTTGCATATCCTGGATTCTCCTGTCCAAGGTTTGGGTTAATTTTTTCATTGTTGTGGCTCTTTTGATCAGGGAAATGGTTTCAGTCCTATTACCAATTCCCATTTTTACCAGCTGGGAACTTGTCCTGTAGTTGAGGACTTCAATCATCCTGGGGGCAAAGTCTGCCATGTTGCCTAGGGAGTTTCTTGCTCTTTGTAGTTCTTTTCTTGCCCTGCCAATGAGTCCCACTTGCTCATATACGGCATCAATGTACTCCCATTGGTTGGTTATTGATTGCCCAATGGCAGTCCAAATTACCTGTTTAAGCTCTGCTGTAACCTTCTCAAAATTGAGCTCTTTTTCTAGCTGTGCAATTGTCTTCTTCAGAGCTTTTACTTCTCTCTCCCTCTTAGCCACATTTTGCTTAGACTTATCACATTTCTCATTTATCTTTGCTAAGCTTTCCTTATCTTGATTGAGTTCTGACATCTGAGACTCTAGCACCTGAATTTCCTGCCTTAGCTTCAGCATGTCCAGGCTCTCGGCCTGCTCTGTTGTTGGTGCTGTAGTGGCTGGTACTGTGGTGCTTGGAGCCTCTTGTTGTGCTTGTTGTTTTGGAGGGGTAGTATCTTGAGGGGTCTCCTCAAGGTCTATTGATTCTGTGGGTGGCTTGGAAGATTGCCCTACCTCTCTCCTTTGTAATGCTGCTTCTAGTGTCGTCTCTGTGTCCTGCAGCTTTTGTTGTGTGTCTATCAACTCTTTATATAAAGTCATTAATAATGCAGTGGCATCCTTTTCTTGCCTCTGCTAGGCGATTTCATCTGTTTGTGGATGTAGAGTTGGGGGGATCTTCATTTTCTTCTTAATTGCAGCTATATCTGCATCCCTCAGTTTAAGGACTTGCTGTATTGCCTTAACATCATTGGGGTCATGCCCAAACTCTATAATTATTTCCTCCAATGCCTTGATTCTGTTGTCTTTAGCTTGAGAGGATGCCCTCTCCAATTCAAGCTGTGCTGCAGGTTGTTTAAACTATTTTGCAGCCTGTAATTTATCAAGGTCTTATCTGCCAGAGTGGCATATACCATCTCACCCGTCTGCTTGTGGAGCTCGATCTGGTCCATGGGGTGGATGTCCTTTGAAAGGACTTCTAAGTTTGTCCTTATATAATCTGCAGCTGTTTGAGGTTGCTTCACTGTAGGGGAAAAATGGCTCATGATCATTTTGCCTTCTTGCACATCAAAGGCAGCCATCAGCCTTTGTTGGTTTGCAGGAGCCATATTTAACAAATGATTATAGAGCCGAATCTTTATTGGCTCACTCCTCCTTTTGGCGTCTTTGAACTGCTCCTTTATGCCTGCAGCTGTATTCTGTTGTTGTCCTGAGGAGCTGACCTCCCCAAGTGCTGCTTTATCCTGCTCTTGATGCAAGGAGCTGGCAGAGGTCTCTAGGCTTTGCATTTCTTCCTCTGAGAAAGGGTTGAGCCTCTGCCTCTTATCTGGTCCTTCTGTGAGGGGGGTCTCCCTCTCTCTTTTTCTGCTGGTGTCCTCCCTCTGAGGGGTTTGGAGGACAGAAGATTCTACCCTAGAATCCTGTCTAGGAGGCGCCATATTGGTTGCTCTTTCTTGAGTGGCTGCCTGGCCTTCTGCTTTTTGTTTTTCTTGATCCTGATGATCAGTTTGTTGCTGGTGTTGCTATTGTTGGCCTTGCTGGCCCTGTTGGTTCTGTTGGCCCTCTGCTTCTTCCATTTCTTTGTCTTTTCGTTTGTCCTGTCCCTGATCTGAAGTCTGTGCTGCCTCTTGTTGTGTTGCAGATGAGGAGGCTGGCGCTGTTGTGTGAGAACTTGGTAGAGCAGGAACCTGAGAAGGACATTCCAAGTCAGCCATTTTTAACAAATGTCTTCTAGCCCTCTCAACTAGCTCTTCCTGAGATACAGGCTCTATTAAGGTGTTTTTCTTCCACTTTGGCTGGTTGGCATGTCTTGATATATGGAGCTTGCTATCATGCTCATAGCTAGAGAGTTTGTATCTCAATCTTCTCAAAGATATAAAGCCATTGGGGTCATAGGGCTTCCAGGGGAAACTGAGTGTTAGGCCAAGGCCTTCCAACATCCTATCTGCCTGCTTCCATCCTTCTCTTTTGTTTAAAACAAAATGACCAAGCTGGTTCTTAACTTTGAGTTGTGCCTTCTTGCCTTTCCCTGCAAAATGGATCTGATCGGCATTGCCGAATTGTCTGAAATACTCCAGGGCAAAGAGCCTCATGGGCACAAATCTGGGTTAGCCTGGAATTGGCGCAGGCTCCACACCATAATCCTAATCACAGTGATGCTGGTAAAAATACCAGTCTCCTATGCTGTAGGCAGTGGACAACTGTAGAATTCTCTGCATTTCATCAGAGAGTCTTGGAGGAGGTTCTGTCATAAGCAGAGATAGGGCCAGATGAATGAACAAATCTATGAACTCACAATATGTATAGGGTGAGTAAAAACGGACATGGAAGACTGAGCTCCAATATACAACTGATCTTGGGTTTCCTGCTGCATCATTTCTCTTGATTTCAAAAGAAAACTTCTCATGTTGGTGATACAGAATAAGATGATAAATATATGAGGTGTATCTGAACACCCTCTCTCTTGATAAGTGCAAGAATTGCTCATGTATTTTGTCAGAGATGTATGTGGCATAGTCATAGCATATAGGGGCCTTACCAGGGGTAAACATTGTCATCATGACTAGCACAGTTTCCTCTATAAACTCCATTGATTTATACCCCAGTACTGAGCTTACCATATGGGCCAGGTCCAGTCCAAGTTGATTTAGGTATCCATCAAAGATGGGAGGATGCAGCACTGTATCCGACTTGCTAATAAACAGTTGATTTAATTTCAGGATCTCTACCTCTGTGAGTATCTTGGTCCCTTGGTTGATTAAGTCCAGCAGGGATAAAGGAACCAGTTTCCTTTGGGTTTTGAATTGAACCATATCCCTGATGGCCTAAGGGGTGGTATAGAATACAACTTCGCCTTGGGGATTCATTACAACCCTCTGTATTGGATCATAACAACTGGCACACAAGTAGATGAGGTCAGGGAACTGTGTGACTTGGGGCATTTTAAAAGTTGGGAGGGAAGACTCCCAAATGCCTAGGATGTCTGTTCCATCTCTGTGCCTAGCCCTGAACTCATTTAGCAGGTGAATATGAAATGTACATCTGGACCAGCAGTCTTCCGAGATTTGGTAGTCTAGGTCTGCCAAATCTTGCCAGTCTAGCTCTCTCTGAGGAGCATTCAAAGGAGTGACATTAAGGACTGTAGGGGTATCCATGTCTGATCCAAGTAATTCTTGAAATGTCGGGTCTGCTACTTGAAACAGTGAAATTGAGGGGGACTGAAATTAACAGGGTTGGTGCACAGTCAAGTATAACAATGTTGAGCTTTCTGGGAAGGCCTTTCTGCAGTGGGACAGACCTCCTTTGACAGTTTGGGAGTAATGCAGGAAGTCCACGATTGCGCGAATAGGGAAGGGTTTTAACAGAAGTTGAAATTTAGATGAGGTTTCCGCCACTGTGTTTTAACCCTAAACGGTCCAATTGAGGAAGGATATAGTTGGTTTCTTGGTTGAAATTCAATCTTATGGCTGTTTACGGTGAATTTTACCAGAAATCATGAAAAAACCAGCTCGAGAGAAGACGAAGTGTGAAATACCTGTTAAACAATGGCTTGGACTGAAGAAACAGCTGGGTTAGCGCGCTGGACTCTTTGAAAATGATCGTGGGCTGGCTGGTAGAATGGTCGTCGTGGGATGCATGCAGATAGCGGAGCAGTGCTTTTCTAGAAAAATGACAAAATTGCGAAAAAACGGCAAAAATATGGCTTTTTCCTTTATTGGCGCGCTTTTTGGATGACGTCAGCATGACGTCAGCATGGGGGACCGGGTTGGATGACGTCAGCATGACGTTATCGGGTGACGTGGTGGTCAACGACCGGTCCACGGGGGTGATGAGGTGGTGGCCAGGTGGGCGAATGAGGGACGAGGTGGGCAGACGTGGTGGTGACGTGCACGACAGCAGGACGGGGACGTGGGCAGGACATGTGTCACCATATCGGGCCCCCTCCTGCACGGCAAGGAATCTGTCAGAGGGGGCTCCGACGGAACTCGGACGCGACATCTGTCCCCGCGTGACATAAGCGTCTGACAGATATCGGAAGGTATCTGTCAGACGTCTAGGGTCCTCCGATATGGATGTGAGCCGTCAATCTGCAGGCGCGCGATCCAACGGCTGTTGGGTGACGGAGCTTCACGGGCGATAACTTTTGCTGTTGCTAACGGTCATACATCGGGTTTTGCCGAAATCAATGCCAACCGTAGGTCTGGGAAGGCCACCATCGGACGGTCATCGGGCGGAATAGTTGCACGGGCTGTAACTGTGCGTGGGCGGGCTTTTAACAATTATACTTCTCGGCAAACGCGACGGCGGGACCCTCCATGCGACAATTGATTTTCGAAGAATTTTCAATAGTTTTACTCACAAAAATAACTCAGTCCGCCAACCTTAGGAAAGTGTGAAATTTGCAGATTTTATGAAAAATTTGGGTGCAAACATTTGTGAAGGCAAAACTATAGGGAAAAAGGGATCCGATGGATTTATTCAATAAACAGGAATAGCTGGCTCCCGACCTTAGGATAAGGCGGGAGAAGGATATTTTCATAATGTTTCCGCCCTTGGGTGGTTTTTAGGGGATTAAAAGGTTTTCTCAAGGGTTCTTTAAGGGCAGAAATGGAGCAATTGGGTAGGAAAATGGATTTAGATGGAGAAAAAGGTGGAACATGGGTTCTTGACCTTAACCAGGTGTTAATTCAATTCCCAGGGAGTGAACATTATGGCTATAGTGCCAAGGAGGGGATATTTATACATTGTGGGGTTTTATACACCATGGTGTTTATAATAATAGGGATAGTGGAGTATAGGGAGCTAAAGTAATAGAGTTAATTGTTAATATGGAGGGAACATATGGATGAGGGCTAGTTCAACAAGTTTTTCTTTGAAAATAACTTGGAATCAAGAAGTAGATCAAAATGAAAAAGATTTTTTGCAAAAGAAATGTGGCTTTTAAGGCCAATAAGAATATGACAAAGATATAAACTTTTGTGCTTCTGTACAACTTGGAGAGGGAGTTAGTAATGAGTGATATACAAATGAAAACAAGGGAGTTAGTCAATGCTCCAGTGTTTGCCTTTTCCTGTAGATGTTTCAGCAGAACTTTGGTCTTGAAAGAGACACCACTTCTTGCCAACCCCCATCTACCTACCCAACTAGTTCTCCTAACATTTTTTGTTCCTTCTTGGAGGGTGCACTTGGACTTGCAAACCCTTTGTATGCCCTTTTCTTTTCATTGGCTTTTTGCTTTCATTTCCTATCTAATACTACCCTTATTCCTTCCAAGGTCCCAGATTAAGCAGTTGGGAACCTTAGCTTTCTCTACCTAGCTACTGATCTGCCAAGATTAAACAGTTTTGACAGATTTCATTCTCTATTCTGCAACATAAATTGAAAACATGGCATGATCCAGATTAGACTGTTGGGTCATCCATAAACTTTTGTGAAAATGCAGGCCTATATACACCTTCTTTTCTTGTAAATATGGAACCTTTGTGACAGCAAAGAATGGATCATATTTGGCACTTATTTTGCCAATCATGAAATATGAAACCTATTGGTATAGGTATCCAACAATATGCACGTAGGTTAATTCTACAAACGGACCCGAAAACATAGAATGGTGGCCTATTTACTCTTCGGGTCTGTGGGGAAATGTAAAATGTGGGTTAGTTGCCGAGATTGCCTTCATCCTATGGATTTCGGGCGAAAAACTACAAGATCGTTAATTCTCCATTCGGACCCAAAATTCTATAGTAAAGGGGCTTACTTAATCTTTGGGTCCATAAGAAAGTTATAGAATGGGCTTGTTGATGAGACCTTTATGTATCTCCTTCATCATGTGGATTTCAAGCAGAAAATATGTACGAATGTTATTTCTTAAATCGGACCCGAAATAGTTTAGAGAGGGGGCCTATGTTTCTTTCAGGTCTGTCAGAAGAGATAAAGTGAGGGCATGGTGTTGGCCCAAAATCAGCTCATGACCATTAGATCATTGAAGATGGAATCACACGATCCTTGGGTTGATATGTGAAACGAAGGTTAAGGTTGGTCTTTTTTTGTGGTTTGTGGGCCTTCGAATGGTCACATGATGTAGTTTTGTGGGCCCCTTCAGATCTATGGGCCCTGACATCAAAGGCATTCAGGTTTTTTGATGCATGACAGTTTTGTTACACAACAGGTCTTGTGAAGCACGAAAACTCAGTTAGCTGGATTCCAGTTCATAGATGTTTTTTTGAATGTTTGGTTTACAGCTACTTTTTAGTCTTGTTTGGGATTTTCACAGGTTTTGGAGTTAGGTTCGAGTTTTTTGCTAGCCCAGCTGATTGTTGAATTCTCATAGAGCTAGTGTTTCTCTATGTACATTATGTATTTTATCTAGAATAATAGAAGGACCCACTCTTACTTGATAAAAAAAAGATAAATTTCACATTGGTGCATCACTCTCAGTGTGTTTATATTTACCAAATGCACCACAAAAAAAATATTTAAAAATATAGCCATAACTCGGTGAATTTGATAACCTGAACATTTTATATTGATGCGAAAGTTTATACATGTGCACCAATGCACAAGTTTGATGCACAACTATGAAAATTTAAATTTGTGAACCAACAACATTGCGCCATACTTATGTGTGCACTGCTATCAGTGCAGTTATAATTGGAAGTGCACCAGATTCGGTGCAGGACTATGTTTTGAGTGCATCATTGAATTTTTTTAATATAATTGAAAATTATCTTTCCATATTTATAAATTCATATTTTATTTAATAACAAAATTGTATTTTATGTATGAGGTTGATGTATTTTATATGTCAATCATGTAGTAGAGACATCAACAAAGGAAGCAACAACAGCAACAGGAGCAGCAGGCGGGACCATATAATATGGGCTAACCATGGGAGACCAGAGAGGGAGAGGAATTCATACCCTTGCCCTATTACTACAGTGACTTGAGTGCTCTTAAGGAATTAGGCCTCCTCAAGTACTATGAGGAGGTTACATCCCTGAAGGCGCAATCTATCTTATTGACACATCTGATCCACCAATGGAGTGCCCAAGAGCATGGTCTCAATGTCGGTCCTGGGGCATGGTATAGGACCAGTGAAGAGGACATATACTTTATCTCTGATCTATTTAGAAGAGGAGAGGAATTTCCCTAGTTCCATGATGTCCCCCATGGGTTTGTAGCTGAGACTTTGTTAGGCCCTATAATACTAGTGTATTCCCTTATTACTATTGTCATTGTAGCCCCTTATTGTTATTGGTGTGCCCATGTTGTCCCCATATTGTTATTATTGAGCCCCATATAAGCCCACTATTGTTATTATTGTTTCCTTACATTATTATTGTTATGTTGCCTCTGATAATATTGTTACCCCTTAGACTCCTATATATAGAAAGGAGGTTTTGTCATTTGAATCATCCAAGAATTGTTGATTTGTGTAATGTAAAGGAGGTTTCCCCCTCAAAGAGGTTGATTTTGAAGTCGTTGATCTCTCTTTTCTTCTATTTTGTGAGTTGGTTGCATAAAACTTGTCGAGCCTACCAATCATACTAGGATCCAGTTGTGGATTCGAGAATTGTCACTGTGTAAGGTTACAACAAAACTAGTACAATATCATAACACCAATCATGGCACTACACATCATATACATAAGATCTATTATAGTAACATCATTCACAAATCAACCTATGTAATTCTATAGCGATGAAAATGGTAGTAACACATCCAAATGGCATCAACACAGCAAGCATACTTTAAAATATAGAAGCCAACACACTAAAAATTATGACCTCATAAAAAAATCTTAGTTTTCTACTACATACTTGTAAACCCTTTGTTCTTGCATGACCAAGGTACCTTCTACAGTTGTAAGCAGAAAAGTCAATCTACATGATGTCTTGGTGCTAATTTCTATCCACAAAAAGGACTAGAAATTTGTCTTCAAGCATAATCTTAGACAAGAACTATCAATTATGATAAGTAGGTTATAAGCCCTACAACTTCTATAAATGTCATTGTCCAAAACTCTAATTACTACCTTCTCTTCTCATCAATTGCATGGTTCACACCACCATTTTGACTCACTGTTTCACAAAAGCTTCACCATCGCACGACTTGGAGCTTCATCATTTCAGAACTTTCTCTACTCATGAAACTCATTACACTACCCACTTAAGACTTTCTCTACTCTGGATGTGATTGTTTGCTTCCAAAAATAATTATCTTTTTTCCATCGTTCAAAATCAGGGATTAATGCATTGTGACCATTGCATGATTCATAGTTCGACTTATTGCACCCATCGCACTAATCATAGAAGACAATTTATCTACTATACATAGACCAGGCCATCGCATCACCCATTACACATTCAAATTAAATCTTAGGCTATCACATAACTATTCATTGGTGTCACAAATGAATGCACTACAAACCATTGCACAAATTCAAAATTTCACCCTTACTCCAATGCTTTCTTTACTCATAGAATCGCATCAATTCCTTGTTACATCGATTATCTGATCATTGTTCATAATTTAGTGTAAACTAGACCAAACCATAGCATCAATGCATTTTTATCTATGCCTTATATTCATGCCAATTTACAATTTTACCGATTAGGATCTCTATGTATTGTGCCCTTTGAACCAAATCAAGAATCTTCTACTTCTTGCTCAAAATCATGCCCTAATACAAGGTTGCACGATTTCAAAGATTGATGTCCTTTGAAATGCAAAAAATAATTGACGCTTAGGTAGACTCAAATAGCGAATATTTTCATACAAATGAACAATTACAAAATTTGCCCATAACCTTGCGAACCACCAAGCCCATGAAAAACAAATTAAACCTAGAGTTCGACCTTTTACATGAGATACTTCTAGCTGCAAATGATTGAATAGAATACTTCCCTTTTTATATGCATGCAATCATGCTTCTTTGTGAAGAATATAAGCCTCCTTATATAGTTTTGAAGATATCATGTTGAGGTTCTCTGACTTCCACTTTAGGAGGGAGAATTTATTTTTAAATTTAAAATTTAAATTTATTTGGAGCTAAAAACCTTCCCTCCAATTAAAAATATTTTCACTTTCCTTTTAAGTATTGTATGATGAAAAATGTTTAGAGTAATATTTGACATTATTAATTAATTTTTTCCTTCATAAAATTATCCTTATTTTTATAGTGAAGTGTCCCATAATCCATCAAATGTAATGTTGCCACATCATCATACTTTGGAGTTTTGACCAGAAGAAGGAGATTCATCTTCAAACAAGAATATCTCTGAGACTGTGAGGGCTCTTGTGGCATGCCACATACCATTGGAATCAACATGACGAGGAGAATCCAATGATGATGGTCATGAGCTAAAATGTGATTATCTTCATACCCAAATCCCTTATTGGTTGTGGGGAATTTAGGGCTTTACAGAGCTTCTCATCTTTTGGAGCTTCTAATTGATGCAAGCTAGACAAAGATTAAGAGAATTCAATAATCAATGTTGGCATCAATGAAAACACCATTCAAAAATCTCCCCCTTTTTCATTGATGGAAATGCATACTCCCCTTGCAATCACTACTCCTAAATCCACATCTTTGATCTTATTTTCCTAGTTTCTCTCCCCCTTTGACATCAATGGAAAATGGTGACTTCCCCTAATAAGTTGTTTACTTTTATTTTCCTGTAACATATTGTTTCTCTCTCTGAAGCAATGCCTTCCTCTCTCTTCTTGTAATAGAATGCTTCTCTCCCCTTAACATGTTATTCCTTTCATGACAAGCCACAGTTAAGACCTTTTGCAATTCTACTCTACAAACCTACTACTCGTCAAACGAACTAATATACCCACCATGTTGACGATTGCTTCACATTTCCCATATATCAACCTATCAAGGATAGATATTCGAAAGTACAACCATTTCTATAAAGATTCCCCCTCTTCAACATTCACACAATAGGGAGTCATCATGTTGGATTCTTCAAAATACCGTATGAACCAAATTTTCAGTCAAATCATCCTAAACCTTGTCATCTTCCATTGTAGATTTATCATGATCTTTTGACTTAAAAAAACCTAAAAGCATGACTTCAGAGAATTTTTCATTTACTTGATCTTCTTTCTTTTTCTTTCTTCTCCAAACCTTCTTGTACCTAATGTTATGGCTGTCTTTCATGGAATATTCCATCTTGTACCTGCAATCATGAGCTATATGCCCATAGTTATGGGATTTGTAACATTCGATGTTGGGCCTAAATTATGGATAAAATGACATATACTTTTAGCTGGAAAATTCCTTTTGAAACCATTCTTTATATCCTCCAAACTTTCTTCTAAGGTTTTGATAATGTATTTCATCATACATTCTGCAACCCCTAGCCATATTCCCGAAGTTAAAACATGAAAAAAATAACCATTAAACATGCTAGGGTACTTGGATGTGTTTCCTTGTACTAAAGATCTTCTAATGTCATCCTTCTTTGGAGGAGGTGCGGCCTTTTGTTGATTATTTCTTATAGCAACAATATTTTTAACCTTCTTTTTTCCTTCATTTTGATTTAGCCTCTAAGGGATCCTGCTATTAATATTACTCTTCGGTAACTTGCATCTTGTGCCTTCATCACATGGAGCTTTAACTACTTTTTTTCTCTCCATGTTCAACTAATTTATTTCTTGATCTTTCTCATTAATGATATGAACCTTCTTTTCAATATCTTGCAAATGTTATTTTTGCCATTCTTTGAACTTGTTGATTTTAGTAAGAGTTTCATCAAGTTCCTTTTTATTTTGAATGATTTATGCTCGACACTTATGAACATATTCTTTTAATTTACTTTCATCTTCATGCACCTAGATTTTTAAGAGAGAAATCTCTCCTTTGAGTGTGTGATTTACCTTCTCTACGTTCTTTAAATCCATCAAGGCACTAGTTATAAATTTTTCCATGTCCACTTCAACTTCTTCTTCATCAACTTTGGATTGAGAGTCTTCCTAATTTGGATCATCATCATCCTAATCTGCATGCTTCTTTGAGTAGAGATTATGGAGCCTCTTCCAGTTGTTAAGTTGTAACTGAAGGAACCTACTCTGATACCAATTTCTAGAAATACTGAGAGGGGGGTAAATCATTATTTCCTTTCAATTAGTATTTTTAACTTCAGTACATTAAATTCACTTTAATCATCATCATATTATATAAATAGTGTACAAAACCATTCAAAAATGCATAATAATGAAGACAGTAGACACAAGAGATTTTTAAATGGAAACCCTTCTGAGTGAAAAACCACTGAACGCTTCTTAATACTTGTATTCAATAAAATTTACATCAATATTTTCAGCTCCAACTGAGGGAGGCTTCAAAACTCTGGCTTACAGGCTCTAACTTGAAGTATGCTCCAATGCCTTGGTTTACAAACTGCAACTAAAAGGATTCCCTCACACCCTCTCTAGAGGATCCCACTTGAAGGATGCTTCAAAACCCTATTTTCTAGCTACAACCAGAAGGATGTTTGAATTCCTTGTGTAGGTTCCAACCTGCCCTAGCACCACCCTGCCACTCTACTCAATCGACAGACCACATTTCACAATTTTAAGACTAGATCCACCTATACTCAATATAAAAGAAACTACAATACAGGAAATTGTTATTCAATCTTTGTCAATCAATTTTTCCTCTACTCAGTCTACACATCAAACCCTAGCATCTTTCAAATTTTTATATGTACCAAGCATCAAACTCTAACAATTAAATGCTCAACATCTTTGCAACAATGTATTGTTAGTCTATAATCAAATACGATTTTGATTGGCACACATTTTTTCTTGCAAACCCTAGCTTCCAGCATATATTGAATCTTCCAACAATGTCAACACTTAACATCAACAAATATTATTTATTTCTAGTAGTATAGAAGTAACCATTAGGTCCTAAATAAATCATCCACGCAACCATTGTCATCAAATGTTGTATCATATCAAGGATTCAAAATGTCTCACAGCCAAACCATAGCAAACCTCATTAAATGCATCAACAATTGTGTAACATAGTTCTACCCAACATTAATGATTGTATTCTGATGCAATATAGTAGTTACATATTATCATACGACATAGTTGCATGGCTAACAATGTACATCCTAGCAACTCATATTAAACTCAACAAACACAGTAATGCTTGTACACGGGACTACTAGATTGGAGATGTTCCAAAATAATTCCTTCTCTCTTGCAACCAACAACGTCCTTATGTACTTAACTATGCTTCCAAATGTATTCAAATCCAATGTATTGTCTCTTCCAAAATAGGTAAGTCCGACTAGTTTATCATAACCCTTCAACAATAATGCTATGTTAAAATCAGGTGTTGGCAATGCTATGACTAGAAACAAATATGATTCTTCTACAAGTGTTACACCAACCTATAAACAACAAATCCTATCTCACATGTGCCTCTTGTCAAGCCTACAAAACATACTAGGACCTAGTTATGGAATCAAGAATTGTCACTATGCAAAGGTTACAACAAAACTAGTACAATATCATAACACCAATGGTGGCACTATACATCATAAACATAAGATCTATTGTAGTAACATAATTCACAAATCAACCTCTACAATTTTCAAGCAATGAAAATGGCAGTAACACATCCACATGGCATCATCCTATCAAGCATACTTGGAAATACAACAACCAACATACTAACAATTCTGACCTCATCAACAAATCTTATTTTCTAGTACAAACTTTCAAACCCTTTGTTCTTTCATGACCAAGGTACATGTTATAGTTGTAAGTAAAATATCAAATCTCTGCGATGTCTTGGTGCTTACTTTGTCCACAAAATGGACTAGTAATTTGTCTTCCCACCCAGTCTTAGATGAGGACTGTAAGTTGCGACAAGAAAATCATCAAACTTATAAATCTTGTTAGTGTCATTGTCCAAAAATATTATTAGTACCTTTTATCCTCATCCATTGCATGGTTCACACCATAATTTTGATTCACTATTTCACATCGCACTTACTCAAAGCTTCACCATCGCACAACTTACTTCTTCACCATTGCGTAACTTGGAGCTTCACCATTTTAGAGATTTCTTTACTCATGAAACTCATTTCACTGCTCACTTGAGACTTGCTCTATTGGGGATGTAATTTTTTAATTCAGAAAATAATTATCTTGTTGCCATCATTCAAATTCAGGGATCAATTCATTGTGACCATTGCATGATTCATAGTTCGAATTCTTGCACCCATCACACTAATCAGAGCATACTATATCTTTACTATACATAGACTAGACCGTCATTCACGCAAACCATTTCATCACCCATTACATATGAAAATCATATCATAGACTATTGCATCACTATTCATTGTATTCACAAACCATTGCACCACAGACTATCACACAAATTCAAAAGTTTACCCACACTCCAATGCTTACTTGACTCAAAGAATCACATCAATTCCTTGTTTCATCGATTAACTATTCATTGTTCATAATTCAGTGTAGACCAGACTAGACTATCACACAAATGCATTGTTATCTATTCCTTATACTTGTGCCAATTTACAACTATATCGCTTAGGAACTCTATGTATTACACCATTTGAACCAAATCAGGAATCTTCTACTTCCATGCCCTAATATAGGGCCACACAATTTCAGAGATCAATTCCCTTTGAAATGTTCAGAATAATTACACTTAGGTAGACTCAAATAGTGAAGATTTCCATATGAAGAAAGAGTTACAAAATTTGTGCAGAACCCTGCAAACCACCAAGCCTAAGAAGAACAAATTAAACCCAGAATTTTGCCTTCTACATGAGATATTTCTGGTCACAGATGATTTTAGAGCATACTTCCCTTTTGATATGCACTCCATCATGCTTCTAGGTGAGGGAGATAAACTTCCTTATATGGTTTTGAAGAGACCATGTTGAGATTAGCTGACTTCCACTTTAGGAGGTTGAATTTTCTAAGTATTAAATCATGACAAATTTGTAGACTAATATTTGACCTTATTAATTAGATTTTCTCCTTCATAAAATTATCCTTCTTTTTATAATAAAGTCTATCATAGTCTAGCAAATAATATGTTGCCACATCCTCATACTTAGGGGTTTTTTGCCACAAGGAGGGTCTTCATCTTCAAACAATCATATCTCTCAAACTGTGATGGCTCTCGTGGCATGCCACATATTGTTGGAACTGGTATGATGAGGAGAATCCAATGATGATGGTCATGAGCTAAAACACGATTATCTTCATACCCAAATCCCTCATTAGTTGTAGGGAATTTAGGGCTTTACAAAGCTTCTCATAATTTGGAGCTTCTAATTGATGCAACCAAGACAAAGATTAAGAGTGTTCAAGAATCGACATTGGCATCAATGAAAACACCTTTCAGTAGTAATTTTCTGATGTTACCATCAGAGAAGGCCATGGGATGATTATGTGGAGACCTAAATGTTGATCTCTACAATAAAGCCAAAAAAACTATATCAAGGAGTTAATGATTTGTAGAATGATTTGGCACCCAGTCCAAGGATGACGTGGCATGTTGGAGTCGGGACATGTGGAAGTCATTGAAGGCCTTATTGGAGGGCCAAGTGACCTATAGTTGAGTGACACATGGTTCCCTTGGGAAGGGCCATGTAGCAGCATGATGTCTTCGCGGACTTGTGAATCCTAGGAAATTCATAATACATGTTCACAAGACAAGTCGTGATTGAGAAGGCCAGGGAAACAAGATTTTTTCTATCACTAAACAAGAGGATTTGTTGTCACGACATCAACTTGATGTCACCACGGTATTATGTTAGCATGATGTCATCATGATCCTCAGTAGGATCAATAGATGCATTACAAATCCAAGCTACGGATGATGAATATAGGGAATGGGACATCTCCTCACTACTAAGTAGGAATATTATCACCACAGGGCTTTGACCATCAAGGTGTGCATTTTATATGGAGGCCATGGTTAATGAAGCTATGGGATGAGAATACCTTCCAGCAAAAGACGTAGAATAATTTTGTTGTGCCCCGTAGAATTGGTGAGGTAACATTGAGGGAATAATATGAAGGTGCAGAGGGTGGGGTGTAGTTACATAAACATACCTAAGATGAGGGTGGTGATCCATGTCGACACCATTAATGATGAGGAAATAACTTGGGGACACAGGATGAGCACCTTGCGGCAGCCTTGTTGACATGGAAGGATTTTTTAGGGTAAGTCTTTAAATGGCCATAACTTTTGATATGGGCGTTAGATTGAGATAAAATTTATATGGTAAGAAATATCTCAATGATTCAGTCGCAATGGTGGTATTAGTTTTTAGTTTCGAGGGAGTTGTAATTTAAGTAATTTTGTAACCCCATTCCTATAATGAGGCCATGAATATCAAGTTAAGACTAAGTAACACCTCTCATTCAAATTGGAAGGTCCAAGAGGGTAGGAGGGAGTCTTACAACAACCACCACTAAAGACTTTTTTTTGTGCAACTTCACCTCTCTCTCTCTCTCTCACTACAATTTGTTTACCACCCTTTTAGTTAATCCATATTCAACATACAATATTTGTGAATTAATGAAAAATGCGTGTCTATTGTTACAACTCAACTTTGTCATCATCCCTCACAATGAATTTGAGTGAACTAGTGTACCTTTTTCTAAGCATGTTATCTCAAACCCTTACTTCTTTTTGTTTTTAATTTTTTTGTGGGAATTTTTTTGTGTTATACTATTTTTTCATGTCATATTTTGTATGAGAGTCCCCTCTAACATAAGAAACAATGTTCTTTTTTTTTTGTGTGGCATTAATATTTTCCCTTAAAATTTGAAAAATGTGTTCTCCATGGTTTTGTGCAATATACAAGCCCAAGTTTGATGTGATATTCCAAAGGAGAATAGGATTGATGTTTTCATAGGGACATTAAAGGATAACATCCAACATGAGGTTCGCCTTTGGGAACCTGATTCATTGGAGAAGGCATTCAGGTTGGCAAGAAAAATTGAAAGCAAAATTATGGAAACAAGGAAGCCTACCACCCACAACTATAAAGATGGAAGTGTTGTTGCCCCTAGCCTTCCATAGCCTATAAGGTTGACACCACAACAATTGGAAGAAAAAAAATGAAAAGGGCTTTATTATAGTTGTGATAAAAAATACAATAAAGGTCATAACTATACTGAGAAGAAATTATTTTACATAGATTTTGAAGAGGAGGAAGAAAAGGAACAAGAGACGTCAAAAGAAGAGGATATACACCATGAACAAACCCTAGATAAAGAATAATTGAATCCGATCATATCTTGTAATGCATTGGCTAGAATTACCACTCCTCAAACTCTCAAGATAGAAGGACATATCAAGAAGAAAAAGTTAATAGTATTGATTGATTCAGGCAGTGCCCATAATTTTATTTATTATAAGATAGCCAAGGAATTGTATTGCTTCCTATATCTAGCACTAGAGTGTCAAGTGATGGTTGCAAATGGAGGAAACATAAATTTCTCTAGAATGTGCCATAATATCAAGCTATCCATGGCATAATATGTATTGAATAGTCCAATTCTTTCCATTCCAATGGGTAGTGCTAATGTTGTACTAGGAGTCCAATGGCTACAATCTTTGGGTATGATAGCTTTTAATTTTCAAGAAATTTTCTTGAATTTTTTTTTGGAAGGAAAGGAAGTTGAATTAAGGGCTATCACAGGGAAACTGGGAAAGATAATTAGCTCTAACAGCGTGACAAAGCTTCTAAAGAAATAACAAGGAGGCGTAATTGCACAATTATGTTTACTAGAAGTTCCCACATCGAAATCATTTATTTCTCTAGATCTCCAGAAAGTCTTGGACAATCATTCCAAGGTATTTGAGACTCCCAAAGGCCTCCCACCTATTTGTGATCATGATCATGCTATTCATTTGATTCCAGGGAGTGTTCCTCCAAGCATCATGCCTTACAAATATCCCTATTCCCAAAAGAGTGAAATTGAATGTATGGTTTCAGAAATGCTAGAGTATGGTATAATTCAACCTAGTCAAAGTTATTTCTATTCTCCAATAGTATTGGTGCACAAGAAGGATGGATCATGGCACTTGTGTCCAGATTATAGGGAGCTCAACAAGCTCACTATTAAAGATAAATTTCACATTCCTGTCATTGATGAATTATTGGATGAATTACATGGCTCAATTTACTTCACCATGTTGGATCTTCATCTAGTATATCATCAAATCAGAATGAAGACATTAGGCATTCTAAAAATAGCATTTAGAAATCATGAGGATCATTAAGAATTTTTGGTCATGCATTTGGCCTTACTAATGCACCTTCTACATTTCAAGGTTTGATGAATTCCATTTTCAAACCCTTCCTTAGAAAATTTGTGTTAGTATTTTTTGATGATATTACTAATCTACAACAAGTCTTGGAAGGATCATGTTTCAACAAGTTGATAGGTGCTCAAACTATTGGAGGAGAAACAATTATATGCAAAAACCTCCAAATGTTTCTTTGGAGTACAAGAGGTGGAATATTTTGGTCATATTGTATCTCATGAAGGTGTTAAGGTAGAACCTAGCAAAATTAAATCCATTAAGGAATGGAAAATCCCCACATCCATAAAGCATCTTTGAGGATTTCTTGGATTGATATGGTATTATCCAAAGTTTATTAAAAACTATAGGAGAATAGCAACATGTATAACAAAATTATTGAAGAAATATGCATTCTCTTGGACTCTAGAAGCATCAACCAATCATTGAAACCCAGTCATCAATTTCTGAGTCAACCATACTCAATTTCCTTATACAATCAGTTTAACTTTCAAATCCAAAGAAGACATCATTGACATACAATAGTAAAACAACATCATTGATCAGATAGATCAATCATCTCTGAACAACGGGCTTTTCTTCTGCATACGATGCCTGGAGGAGTTGAACCAGTGTGTATACGCACCTTCACCAAGGCAAACCAACATATAGATCTACAAATAATAACTTATAACTTCGCAGCAATTCTAAACTTCACATATACTCATATCATAGCATATAAAGGATAAAGCATGTGTTAGCAATCAGATCTAGACTATCCATTATTAGACCACATAATGATAATTCATTTCAGGTCTTATGATCCTGATCGATCAGTAGATCTCACCCATCATCAAACACTCAAGTGCATTCTTGGTTCGGATCAAGCACATCATTTAAAACCCATAACATTCATATTTTCTTTTGATCTAACTACTCATCAAATATTCATTACTTGCACACTTCACACTTTGATCTTCACCTTCTTATATACTTAGAGACTTTTTCAATATCTCGGACCAAAACCATAGTTATACTGCTAGAATTCTTTGATGGTATCAATATTCTTTTCCAATAAAAGTGATTTTTCAAATCCTAAGGTCTATTCTCTAAAGCCCAATCAACCTGTTCACTAATTTCTTGTTACGAGCATCCATCATATTTAGGCACCCATTCAGGTTGGGTGGCAAGGTTCTGCGGTAACAGTAGTTAATATTGGTACCTGGGAGATAAATTAAGTAAGTGTTTTTTAAGCTGGTGAATGCCATCATAGCTCAGGGATACCTAGCCAGATCAGCCAGCCATATGACAAATTATCCATTCAGATCAAGGTGTCTGTGATTGTGATGCAGGAGCATCTGACCACCCTTAATCAAAAGTCAAAGTCAGAGCTATGGAGGAGGAGACGTGGACAATCATGTAAACTAGGAGAAAAATTCTGTTAAAACAGAGCTAATTTGATGGAATTGATAAGTATCAAGAAGACTTAAATTAATGTAATTATCTGCCATGTATGTGTGTTGAGAGATTTAGGCGATTTGTAAGAGGAAATTGTGGATCTAAGATGATCCATGATTATGTAATTTCCTATATAAAGAGAGTCTGTATTGTGAGATAGGAGAGAGAATAGAAAGAGGGTGAGAATACAATGTAATCGATAGAGAAATTGTGACTAAGGTTGAAATGCCTTAGACTGTAATTGATTATGTATAATATAAATGTATTTGTTATGTGGATTTTGTTTGTCCTGTTAACAATATTTAGATGTCTGTGTTGAATAAGTGAAATTCCATGTTGTAGGATTGTTAATCAGCCATTGATCATTATAAGGATTGATGGCGATCCAGCGTTAATACGATATATGTGTGTGAGTGATTAAACAAAGTGTGGCAAAGTTAATCTGGGAGGATATGTGAATTCCATCATAAGCGAACAAGCGCAAAGGGAGTCGTCAGATCATTCAGATCAATGGATATTAATGGCAGAGGAATAGACCACAGGGATAGGAGAGTATGGATTTTCTCGATTGTGGCTGAAGTCCTGCACATGCTCCTAGCCGTCGATCTCATTTTCAAACGCTTACAACACAGTCAATTGTAGGGGTTAAGTCGTTTGGTAATCCATGTCCTAGTTGAAGACCCGTAGGCCATAGATTTGATGACCTCGTATATCTAACGGGTATCAGGTCATAAAGTGATCAGACATTTATCTCAGAATGGACCCAAGCATTTATAGATTAAGGATTTATAATCCTTATCAGCTCCGTAAGGGCAAGTAAATGTCATGCAAGTGGTCCATCCGATATCGCTACTGATCATTGGATCAAGTGTGCCTTGATCAAACGGTGGAGGATCGGCGATTAGTTTTATTGATTGGGTGTACCATCAACCATTGGATTAGGTAGAAGATCAATGGTGGAGATTGAAGCCGATAGGACTTGACCTTGAGCGGAGTTGAGAAGTTTATGGATGTAGGTTTATTTTATTTGGGTTCCAGCTGTATGCGTTTGGATTGGGATCAATGTTCATTGGCGGATTATGTGTTATATCGTTATTTGGTGATTGGTCAGATTTTTGTTTAAAACACACCAACATAAATGATTTCTATTTGTATAGGTGGGCCATAACCCACAGGTTCACGTAAGGTTATTATGAAAATCAGGGAAATAGTCTTTAGGTGGTTTTTCCTGCATCAAAGTGGTATCAAAGCAAGGGAAAGGTTTCCTGTGAAAAAGAAGATTTTGTGTGCAAAAGAAGGAGGTACAGTTATGTTGAATACTGAAGAGTTTATGATCTTTGTATTGTCAATAGCGGTAGCAGAAGGTGAGAAAACATGCAATAGCCTAAAGCATGAAATGCTCATATGGTTCCACAGAAGAGAGAACCAAAGAGACGCCGAAAGACTAAGGTCAAGGAGAGAAGCTTGGTGAGGTATCATGTAGCAGAGAATACTGTTACTGTAGAGGTTTTGTTGCAACTCACAGAAAGATCATGAAGGTAGTTCCACCGAGGAAGTGGGTAGAATTGCTATGGTATGAAGGAGAATAATATAACCAGGAGGATAAATTTTTGTGCCTTGGGAGTATGATGCAGGAGCATTTGACCACCCTTAATCAAAAGTCAAATTCAGAGCTATGGAGGAGGAGTCGCGAACAATCATGTAAACCGGGAGAAAAATTATGTTAAAACAGAGCTAATTTGATGGAATTGATAAGTCTCAAGAAGACTTAAATTAATGTAATTATCTGCCATGTATGTGTGTTGAGAGATTCAGGCAATTTGTAAGAGGAAATCATGGATCTGAGATAATCCAAGCTTATGAAATTTCCTATATAAAGAGAGTTTGTATTGTGAGATAGGAGAGAGCATAGATAGAGGGTGAGAATACAATGTAATCAATAGAGAAATTATGACTAAGGTTGAAATGCCTTAGACTATAATTGATTATGTATAATATAAATATATTTGTTATGTGGATTTCTATGTCTGGTTACCAATAGTTAGATGTCTATGTTGAATAAATGAAATTCCATGTTGCAAGATTGTTGAGCGACTATCGATGACTATAAGGATCGATGGCGACCCAACGTTAATACGATATATGTGTGTGAGTGTTTAGATAGAGTGTGGCAGAGTTAATCTAGGTGGAAATGCGAATTCCATCATAAGCAAACAAGCATAGAGGGAGTCGTCGGATCGTTCAGCTCTATAGATATTAATGGTGGAGGAATAAACAATAGGGATAGGAGAGTGTGGATTTTCTCGATCATGGTTGAATTCCCGGACTTGCTCCTAGTCGTTGATCTCATTTTCAAATGCTTGCGACACAGTCAACTGTGGGGGTTAAGCTGTTTGGTAATCTGTGTGCTAGTTGAAGACCCACAGGCCATAGATTTGATGACCTCTTATATCCAACAGGTATCGGGTCATAAAGTTATCGGACCTTAATCTCAGAATGGACCCGAGCATTTATAGATTAAGGATTTATAATCCTTATCAGCTCGGTAATGGTGGGTAAACATCACACAAGTGGTCCATCTGATATCGATGCTGACCGTTGGATCAAGTGTGCCTTAATCAAATGATGGAAGATTGGCAATTGGTTTTGTTGATCGGATGTAACATCAACCGTCGGATTGGGTAGAAGATCAATGATGGAGATTGAAGCCGATAGGACTTGGGCCTGGGCAGACCTGAGAAGTTTATGGATGCGGTTTTATTTTATTTGGGTTCCGATTGTACGCGTTCGGAGTGGGACCGACGTTCGTTGGCGGATTATGTGTTATATCATTGTTTGGTGATTGGTTAGGTTTTTGTTTAAAACCAACCAACATAAACACTTTCGATTTGTATAGGTGGGCCATAACCCACAGGTTCACGTAAGGTTATTATGAAAATCAGGGAAATTTCCTTTAGGCAGTTTTTCTCGCATCAGATTGCACCATCTGAGAGTGCATTATGATTTTGAGAAATGCATATTTATCGCTCGCACTCATTATCATGGGTCAATACCATGGTAGGAACCCCTAGTATTCATTATCTTAATTTTCCATTCCATGCGCTCTTTTCCTTATGTGAAATTGTGTGCATACGTATACACTCTTTTTCTTCTGTGTACCCACGTGTATACACTACTTGGACTAGGTGAACCAACGTATACAACTTAATACAACTGAAAACATTCTTTTTCTTCAATTTCTTGATTCTGATCTGTAGTCCTTTGTTCCATCATCCTGTTCTTCTGTACCATTTCCAGTTACCTCTGAATTGTCCTATTACAGTGTGAGCTTCCCTTTATCAAATCTAAACTTGACTTGTGAGTGGGTTTCCATCAAGGAAAACACTTGTACCATAATGCCAACATTGGGTTATGACTTTGAAATCATCTACAAAAAAGGGAAGCAAAATGTTGTTGTAGATGCACTATCAAGAAAGGATGAGGATATGGAAGCATTTCTTTGCACCATTTCTATTATCCAACCAGATTGGATAAATGAAGCAAGGGATGAATGGAAGAATGACGAAAAAGTGTGGGCACTCATTCAAAATTTACAACAAGATCCCAGTACATCTGATACATTTAGCTGGAAAAATTATTCTTTATGGTACAAATATTGCTTATACCTCTGTAAAAATTTCCAACTCAAACAAAAGATTCTTATGGAGTTACACACCTCTCCCTTAAGAGGGCACTTAGGATTTTTAAAAACTTACCACAGGGTTAAGAATGAATTTTTTTGGGATGGCCTTAAATATGATATACAAAATTTTGTGGTGGAATGTTTGGTTTACCAATAAAATAAAGTTGAAAAAATTAAGACCCTGGGTCTATTACAACCTTTATCAATTCCAAGTCAACGTTGGGAGGAGGTTTCAATGGATTTTATCACAGGTTTACCCAAGTTGGAAGGAAAGAGTGTCATCATTGTGGTACTTGATATACTTACCAAGTATGCACACCTTTTTGTTGGGTGTGGAGCATGATTGTTCAGAGGTCTTTGTTTCAGCTGAATGTATACCCGAGGAAGTTTGTACACCCCTCCACGCGGGGGGTGTAGGGGGACTTGTCCCCCCCAGTTGGGGGGTTTGGGGGCCAGCATTCCCTCAACAGGGGTTTTGGGGGCAGCGCCCCCGAAGCTAAAAACAAATGTAAAATTGCCTTGTAAAAATATAGTAATTTCTAGTCAATCTGGGTCGTTCATTAGGCAGATGATCTGACGGTAGAAATGATGTTTAGTTTAGGGTTTTTTTCCCTAGAAGGCAACCCCTCTCTTTGTATGAGGGCATTGTATTTGAGGCTGTGTAATAGATGTGTATTCTCTGAGCGAGAAACAAAGAGGTGATACCGTGAGAGAAAATAGAGGATATTACAGTGGATCTGTTGTAGGTTGTGTCCCTTCATTTTGCTGGATAATAGAAAGGAAGGATTGGCTGTTTAGGGTGGACATAGCCCAAACTGGGTGAACCACGTATATCTGTGTCTCTCTTGTTTTATGCATTTTCTATGTTTATATTTCTACAATATTTTATGTGTTCCATTGCTCCGTAATATATAATTTTCTAACAACTGGTATCAGATCCGAAGGTTTATTTGGCTGATAAACTCACAGGAAATAATGGTTCCTGGTTCAAGTGGGAGCAACGGCGGAAGATGGTAAGTTTAGGGTCGAGAAATTTAATGGCCAAAACTTCTTGCTGTGGAAGATGCAGATGGAAGATTATTTGTATCAGAAAGATCTGTACCTACCATTGGGCAAAAAAAAAAAGATGCCGACAGGTATGATAGATGAAGAATGGAACCTTCTCGATAGAAAGGCACTCGGAATAGTACGGTTGTGCCTCACAGCATCAGTCGCGTTCAACATTTCGAAGGAAACAACGATAGAGGGTTTGGTTAAGGCATTGGAGAAACTATATGAAAAACCCTCGGCCTCAAACTAGGTATTTCTTATGAAACAATTATTTAATATGAAGATGTCGGAAGATGGATCTGTTGCAGACCATTTATATGATTTTAATACTGTTACAAGTCAGTTATGTTCTGTAGGGGTAAACTTTGATGATGAAGTTAGAGCTCTGTTATTCTTGTGCTTGTTGCCAGAAAGTTGTAATGGTTTAGTAATGGCCATTAGTAACTCTGTTTCTGGATCTAATACTTTAAAGTTTGATGATGTTGTCGGTGCTATCATTAGCGAGGAAATGCGATGGAAAAGATTTGGTGAGACATCAGGTAATGCTTTGAGTGTAGAGTCTACGGGAAGAAAAATGGAAAGAGGAAAGAGCTCAGGATATTGCAGTAAATCAAGGAAAGGCTGATCCAAGTCCAGATCCGGGATAGTGTGCTAGAAATGCAGAAAGAAAGAACACCTAAAGAAAGATTATAGATCTCGGAAGGGAAAAGAAGGAGATCACAACAAGAAAACAATCATGAAGCAAATGTGACAAGTGAGGTGTTACAAGATGCTTTGATTCTTTCTTTCAAAATATTACTAATTCCTGGGTGGTAGATCCAGGGGCCTCATTCCATGCCACACCTGATAAGAAATATTTTCATGACTATGTTCAAGGAAATTTTGGACAAGTTCGTTTGGGTGATGATAAACCCTGTAAAATTGTTGGAATGGGTAAGGTTTTTGTAAAACAACAGAATGGAAACCAATGGCTACTAAAGGAGGTAAGGCATGTTCCAGATCTAAAGAAAAATATGATTTCAACAAGGAAGTTAGGCGGTGAAGGTTGTGTGACAAATTTCACAGATAAAGCTTGGAAGGTCACCAAAGGAGCCCTGGTAATAGCAAAAGGTGAAAAGGTTGGTACATTGTATTTATGCAATGGTATTGCTAACTCTGCTAATGCTTTAACTTCCAAAGGAGTAGATGCAGCATTATGGCATCATAGGCTCGGACACATGAGTAAGAAGGGGATGAAGATCCTTCACTCAAGGAATTTGTTGCCTGGTTTGAAGAATGTTGATTTGGACTTCTGTGAGAATTGCATTTATGGAAAACAGAAGAGAGTCAAATTTCTCAGAGTTGGGAAAGAAAAGAAGAGCGAAAAATTAGAGCTTGTGCATACAGATGTACGGGGACCTGCTCAGGTATCATCTTTCGGTGGCTCTCATTCTTATGTTACTTTTATTGATGATGCAACTAGAAAAACTTGGATTTATTGTATTAAGAATAAATCTGATGTATTTGATACTTTCAAGAAATGGAAAGCTTTGGTTGAGATTGGGACAGGAAATAAATTGAAGTGCCTCAGATCAGACAATGGAGGTGAATATTGCAGCAGATATTTTGATTGGTACTGTTCAAAGAATGGAATTCGCAGAGAGAAGACAGTTCAAAGAACACCACAAGAAAATGGTGTGTCAGAAAGGATGAACAGAACAATCATGGAGCATGCAAGGTGCATGAGATTGGATGCAGGATTGCCTTTACAATTTTGGGAAGATGTTGTAGATACTGCTACTTATCTAATAAACAGAGGGCCTTCAAGTTCCTTGGATGGTGGAGTTCCAGAGGAAGCATGGACAAGAAAAAAGGTAAACTACTCTTTTTTAAAGGTTTTTGGTTGTGAGGCCTTTGTCCATATTAATAAAGAAAATAGAACAAAGCTTGAGGCAAAATCAAAGAAATGTACCTTTATTGGATATGGTGTTAATGATTTTGGCTATCACTTATATGATTATGAAAATCACAAAATCATTAGGAGCAAAGATGTAATATTCAATGAAAAGGTCTTGTATAAGAATCAGTTGCAGGAAAAGAAATAGGAAAAGTAAAATAAGGAATACCCAGTTCTTGATGAGATCATTGAAAAAGTAAAGGTGCCTGAAAATAATAATAATCAACAACCACAACAATAGCAACCACCACAACAGAAACAGGCACCCCAAACACCTGAAAGTGGTCTTAGAAGATCTACCAGGATAAGTATACTCCCTTGAACGATACTCTCCTTCATTATATTATTTATTATTGACTGATTCTGGTGAACCTGAATGTTATGAAGAAGCAATGCAGGTTGAAAGCAGGAAGAAGTGGGAGCTAGCCATGGAAGAAGAGATGGACTCCGTAATGCATAACCAGCCTTGGGACTTAGTCAGGTTGCCTGCAGGTAAAACTACATTGCAGAATAAATGGGTTTACAGGCTGAAGGAAGAAGATGAGGAAAACAAGAGGACAAAGCTAGACTTGTGGTGAAGGGGTTGCAACAAAAGAAACGGTATGATTTTGATGAAATATTTCTCCTGTTGTTTAAACAGACTTCATGAGAACTATTTAAGTCTAGTAGCAGCTGAGATTTGCATTTCTTGAGCAGTTAGATGTAAATACAACCTTTCCCATGGGGATTTGGAGGAAGAAAGATATATATGCAGGCAGCCACAAGATTATGAGGTAAAAGTGAGGAGAACTAGTGTGCATTTAAGAAGAAGTTGTATGGTAAAATAGGCTCCAAGGCAGTGGTATCTAAAATTTGACAAGTTTATGTCTGAACAAGGTTATACTAGACGTCACTCTGATCATTGTGTTTATATGAAAAAGCAAAATGATGGCAGCTATATTATATTGTTATTGTATGTAGATGACATGCTTGTTGCAAGGTATAACATGCAGGACATAAATGTGCTCAAAAGAAAATTGGAAAATTCATCTGCAATGAAGGATTTGGGAGATGCAAAACAAATCCTTGGTATGAGAATTACTAGAGACAGGAAAAATCGCAAATTAACATTGTCTCAAAATGAGTACATATAAAATGTGTTGAAAAGATTTAATATGCACAATGCAAAACTAGTTAGTACACCTTTTGCTAGCCATTTCAAACTTAGTAAGGAAATGTGCCCAAAGACCCAAGAAGACATGGATTACATGTCTAAAGTTCCATATGCATGAGAAATTGGAAGCTTAATGTATGCAATGGTCTGCACAAGGCCTGATATTGCACATGCAGTGGGAGTTGTAAGCAGGTACATGAACAATCCAGGAAAGGAACATTGGATGGCAGTGAAATGGATTTTCAGATATTTGAAAGGTACCACAGATCAAGCATTATGCTTTGGTGGTTCAAACATTTCTCTACAGGGATATGTTGATGCAGATATGGCAGGTGACAGAGATAACAGGAGAAGCACTATAGGATATGTATTCACTGTTAGTGGAACAACTGTCAGTTGGGTTTCAAAAATCCAAAGTGTTGTTGCACTTTCAACAACAGAAGCAGAGTATGTTGCTGCTACAGAGGCTAGTAAAGAAATGAACTGGTTACAAAGGTTTATGGGTGAATTGGGTAAGGAGCATGATAAGGGCACGTTATACAGTGATAGCCAAAGTGCCATTCTTTTTTTGTAAGTCAGATAATTATATTAAAAGAGTAAAAAATATTTACATCTAGTCTGCCCAGGCAGACATTGATCAGAAAACCTTCTTACAAGCCGACACTGCTTAGAAAACCTTCTTACAAACCCTGTAAACAGGGAATGAAGGAGAGGACAACCCTGAAGCAAAAAGGTCAAAACTTGGAGGAACATATAGAAACGCGCTCACCACGCAGGGCGGCAGGACTAGACCAGCTTTTAACAAAGAGAAGTAAACGACAAACGAGCTAACCGGGGATTCTTGACAGCCGAACAAAACAGACATAAGACCGGACAGGACAGAAGAGCGGAGAAGAGAAGGGCCAACCAGAGGAGGACCCCGAACGCCAAAACTGCTTTTTGAGGAGTCCAGGGCCTAAGGAAACCCATCCCTGCGCGGGAAGCCGCCCATCCTACTTGTGATGTCCAGTCCTACGTCGAGGACATGCCTGTCCACCTTGTCTTGAATATCCTGCATGGAGCTGAAATTCTGGGCTTCCTTCGTCTTCTGCTCCTGTACCAGTGGGTCAGGGCTGATGGTTTGCTTAAGCAGCCTGATAAGCAAAGTTAGTTTCTTATTGACTAACTCTACCCCATCCTGGATGGCCGAAATTTTACTCTCCAATTGTTCATGATTGGCTGAACAGGAACCAGGTTGACCGCTTGGGGCGGGTCGCTCCTTCTCCACGTTCTGCCGAGCGGCCTCCTTCATGTCAAGGGCCTTCGCCAGGAGGGTCTTCATCCTCCAACTTTCCACTCTGGTACGCACTAACTGAGTTGTGCGTTTCGCAGAGCTACCTGGGTCAACAATCCAATCAACCTCCTCAATTATTTTATCTATCTGCTTGGTTTCTTCTTCCTGCTTGATTTTAGCCTCAAGCTCAGCTATCTTACGTTTGCTTCTAGAGGAAGCTCTAGTAACATACATGCTCTGTGCGTTGCGCAAATCCTGGGCCGCGCCTGTGCATCTGTAGTTGGGCTCCGCCATGCTGAAACTAAGCTCTCTGAAATTACACTGCTTGCTTTGAGATCTCTCCCTATTGATGCAAATCGATCTGATGGCAGAAGTGGTGAAAATCTCGACCGAGCTTTCTGATAAATAGAGTAAGGGCTTGGCCGGAAACCAAGAAGAGCTTGCCTTGGGGCCATGAGACGATGTACTGGGGCAATTAATGTTGGGGGTGTAAGCACGGATCCTACGATTCTTTCTTGCAGGCGCAGTATAATTGTTGATTGATTTATTCCTGGCCTCGGGTTGCTTGTACTCATTTCTCAAACGGTTAGTACGGTCGCCCTTATGGTATGATCTTGGATAATGGTTCCCGTATCTACTTTTGCTTCGTGCCGAACGCCGCCTCTTCGCCTGTCCACTCCTTCCGTGGATGTGATGGGGGTCCGAAATATCATTCCCGTTTTCTGTTCGACGGTGCCGGTCAGAAGGACCAAAACCGGTTAGGCTTGGTTGGTGGTATTTATGTCTTGTTGTGCTAGCTGTGCACATCTGTCTTTCAGACTTTGACAGTTCACCTCCTCCCAACAGCTGTCCCAGCCACTTCCCTGACTATCGATACCACAGTTAGCTAGGTAATCCGCCACTTTGTTGGCTCGACGTCTGACCACCTGGAAAACCGTGCCACGCAAACTGCTCAAGAGTTCCTCAATACTCTCAGTAACCTTTGCTAATCTCCAATGTTTAATTGCTTTGTTAGCCCTGATGCCCCTCTGAAGTTTCTGCACTGTAGTGATGACAAGGGAGGAGTCCCCCTCCGCAATTAAATTGTGGAAATTCCGGGATTTGGCTATTCTGAGGCCGTGTTCCAGGGCGGCAAACTCCATTTCATTATTAGTGCTTTCCCCCAACGCTCTGTAATAGATATGCAGAATTTCACCTTTCTGATTGCGGAAAATGCCTCCAATTCCAGCCGAGCCCGGGTTGCCCCGCGAAGCCCCATCGAAATTCAATTTGAGCCCTCCATCCGGTGGGCGTTGCCAGGACTCGCATAAGGGCGATTAAGGGTTGCCTTGGGGCAAAACAGAGTTGTGACTACCAAGATCCACGCGAAAGTTTTTAAGAATTCGAAGATCCAGGGATGTAGGTTTCTCACTGACGTGTGTTCCGCATTTAGCCTGGATCAGTTGTTGGATGTTGGAGATGATACTGTCTTTTGAGCAGTTGATATTCCTGACCTCATCTTGGAAAATCCGACGATTACGCTCTTTCCATATTGACCAGAGAACAAAACCTGGAACTGATTTCCAGATGCTGTTGACTCATTGCGTTCCTGAAAAATTGGAACTCCAATTCAGTATAGTATCATGAATTGAATCTGGTTGGCGATCCGAGTTGCTTAGAAGGTCCTCCATCCATCTCCAAAGATGGTCTGCCCATTCGCAGGTGTTGAAAAGATGGTTTAGAGATTCTGATTGACGAAGACACATGGGGCACCGGGAGGGTCCAACAAAACCTTTCTTAAGAAGATTGTCCCAGGTGAGGGTTTTGTTTCTCATTAAAAGCCAGAGAAAAGTTCTGATTTTGGGCCAGAGGAGGTTGTCCCAAACTTTGTTGTGCCATAGCTGAATTTCTCCTTGTTCGTCCTTTTCTAAGATGTTTCTGGCTTCTTTCAGAGAGTAGTTTCCATTACCTTTGAGACCCCATCTGAGTTTGTCGTTCTCTTCCGTTTTCCGGACTTTTCTTTTAAGGATGCTAGCATTTAAAGTCTGGGCAGAATGATTGTTGTTCTCCGGGAACTCATTGTTGAAGTTGATCCATTCCCTCCAATTATCATCTGTGCTGTGTTGTTGCCAATATTGATGAACTGTGTGTTTTCCTTGGGCTTGATGATATAGCTTAAGAATTTGCAGTTCGGGCGAGTCGAGTTTAGACTTCTGGTTCCAAGCATCCTCCCAGAATAGAGCCAGCTTGCCATTGCGAATTTCCCAAAAACTGTTTTCCTGGATTAGATTTTTGTTCCGCTTGGCATGATTCCAAATAGGCGAGCCATCCGGGGTGTCCTGCAGTCTGATGAGGTCCTGGACGTCGCAGTCTGGGACATATTTTTCTTTCCAATGCTTGGCCCAGGGTAGAGTGGGATTTTCAATCCACCTCCACCATAATTTGGCACCACAGGTACGGTTGGTAACTTCTGGATCAACAAGATTCAGCCCCCCCCTGGATTTTGACATGCAGAGTTTATTCCAAGCAACGAGAGCCCACTTTTTCTTTTCGCCATTTCCACTCCATAGGAAAGACCTCTGTATATTTCTGATTTGTTGCAGAATCCCTTTAGGAGCAGGGATTAAAGAGAGGAGATAATGAGGGATGGCTTGGAGGACGGATTTGGCTAAGACTAAACGGCCTGAAAGATTCAAAGCCCGGACGGTCCAGTGAGAGCATTTTTTCTTTAGGTTGGCGAGGATTCCTTCCCAGAGCCCTTTCTTCCAGGGTTTGAGAGAAAGAGGAGCCCCTAGGTACTTTGAAGGTAGGGAGCTTATCTTGAATCCAAGAAGCCGAGCTAGATGAGATTGTACAGTAGGGTGGGTATTGAAAAAGAATATAGTGGATTTAGAGAAATTAATGTCCATACCTGAAGCTTGACTGAAAAGGTCCAGAATATCCCTGTAGGCCACCGCTTCCTTGACTGTAGGGGTGCCATGTAACATGGTGTCATCAACAAATTGTTGGTGCGTAGTGGCCCGGAGCGTTCTGAAGGGCTTGAGTCCTTGAATCTTACCTTCCAATTGCCTCTTTGCAATGGTTCGGCTTAGACCTTCCATTAGGATGATGAAGAGGAAAGGAGATAATTGATCCCCTTGTCTGATACCTCTTGAGGGGGCGAAGAACCCAGAGGGAGCCCCATTGATTAGAATGGAGTATCTGGGAGATCTGATAAGAGCCATAATCCATTTTATCCAAGATCTGCAGAAGCCAAACGCCTTTAGAACTGCCTCTAAGTACCGCCAGCTAACTTTGTCGTAGGCCTTGGACAAATCCAATTGCATAAGCATACCTGCAGTCTTCCTTGAGTGCAGGGAGTGGATCATTTCCTGAGCTAGAAGAATATTGTCAAAAATCTGTCTGCCTTCCACATATCCCGATTGCTCTTCCGAGATGATGCCCGGGAGTATTGTTTTCATCCTACTAGCTATAACTTTTGATATAATCTTGTATATGACGTTACATAAGGCAATGGGTCTGAACTTGTCAGGGGTTTTGGCTACTTCAGTTTTGGGTATGAGGGCCAAAAAGGTTGAGTTGAGGGATTTGAGAATAGTTCCCGACCGTCTGGAATCTTCCACTGCCTCCCAAACATCTTGTTTAACAGTATTCCAACAAGCCTTATAGAAGTTAATAGTAAAACCATCTGGCCCGGGAGCTTTATCATTGGGCATACTTCTGATAGCTTCTTCTATTTCCTCCATGGTAATCTTCCTGCAAAGGGCCCAGTTTTGGTCTGCAGTGATGATTTTTGGTATGGCTTCCGTGAGATCCTTAATAGCGTCTTCCCTATTTATATGAGGTTCCTGAGCAATCAGCTTGAAGTGGTCAATGAGCCGAGCAGATATTTCATTATGATTTTTTAACATTTCCCCTGTTTCACTTTTCAGTTCTAGAATTCTGTTGTTGTTTCTGCAGTCTAGCGCTGTTCTATGGAAGAATTTTGTATTCATTTCCCCTTCTTTTAGCCATTGTATTCTTGATTTCTGTTTCCATAGGGTTTCTTCTTGAACACAATGGCTGTTCCATTGTAGCGAAAGCAGTCTTTCCTGCTCCAGGGCTTCCGCACTGAGATTCCCTTCTATTCCTTGTTTGTGGATCTGCTCCAACTTGTTCTCGAGAGTTATTTTCTCCTAGAAAATATTCCCGAAGACATTTTTATTCCATTCTTTTATGTGTTGTTTGGTTAGTTTGAGCTTCCTTTGGAGATTGAACATTTTAGAACCATTCCCCTCCACCGGTTCCGACCAGCATTCCTTTATCATCTCCTGAAAATTTGGATGTTCCAGCCAAAACTTCTCAAACCGGAAGGGTTTATTCCTGGGGGTGCCTGACACCTCCACCATAAGCGAGATCGGCCAATGATCTGACCCCCCACTGGGCAGGATGTCTGACTCAGTTATGGTGTCATCCATTACTATGCTTTCTGAGATTAAAAATCTGTCTAGACGGGAGGCTATGAGCTTGTCGCCTCCCCTTCGATTGTTCCAAGTAAAGGATCCTGATTTGGGGATAACATCTACTAGCTTGGAAGATTCAATGAAGGAAACGAAAGCTTCTGCATCTCTACCCAGTTTCCTGAGGCCTCCTTTCTTTTCCAATAGGGTAGTGATCATATTGAAGTCACCCCCGAAGATGCATCTCGAGCCTGGATGCCTTCTGATTATATTTTGTAGACTATCTAAAAAGGATAGCTTATCTTCTAATTTCTGTGGACTATAAACATTAATGCATAAGAAAGAGTTAGCGTTACCGATGGGCTGGAAGACAGTTGCCAAGAAGTGCTTGTTAGCTTCGGAAGAGAGCAGTTGGATGTTCCGAGTATCCCATATGGTGGCGAGGCCTCCTTCCCTCCTTTGGCTTTCGATATCTATGATCTCCATGTGGATGCCCATCTTTTTGCCTAACGAGGTGATGTTGAGGCTGTTGCATTTTGTTTCTTGAAGAAACATGATTTCTGGGTTGTGACATTGAATCTTTCTCTTTAAAATCCTGTGTTTTGCCTGGCTGTTAAGCCCTCTGGCATTCCACGAGATTATCTTCATGTACAAACTTAAATTCAGAGGAAGAAATCGAAGGCTGTGAGAGCCTTCATTTTCCCTGAGTTTAACAAGATCGTGCCCAGTTCTTGTAGAGCTTCCCCACTTGTTTTTCGCCCTCTTCTTCTCTTTTTTTCCGAGCTTGGGGATTTCCGGAAGGGGATTTTTGCAAGAGAACTGTGACCTTTCGCTACACCTAACTTGTTTTTCTGCCTGTCCAATATAGCCTTTTGCCTGGCAAAGAAGAGGTCATTAACGATTCTGAGCTCTTCCTCCGATGCGTTTTCGATCCCGTTGGCTTTCCATTTTTCGGCCATTGCTGGAAGATTCAAACCTTCTCTTGCTAGCGCGTTTTCCCATTCCTGATCTTCGCTACCAGCATCACTGGTTAGCATATCCGTATCTTCCCCCGTATCCTCTGTTCTTTCCAGCATTTGAACCTCATCAGTAAAGTCCCCAACCTGTGTGTCCTTCTCTGTGGAGACCGTTTTTCCTTCATATTCTGCATCTGAAGTTGGAGCATTCTGCTTCTCTTCTGATTCCGTGTCTGGATCAAGGATTGTAAACGGGTTGTTAAGGGCATTTCTTGTTCCATTTCCTCTGAAATTCTTTCGTCTGTTTGCTCTGTGTTTGGATTTGGGCTTGAGGAACGCTTCCGAGTCTTTGTGGGTGTGATCTGGAGCAGCGGCTGCAGCTTGCTCCTTCTTTAGCTGAGGGCAATCCCGCAGTAGATGCCCATGTTCATGGCATTTACGGCAACGGAAGGGAATGTGTTCGTAGTCAATAACCTGGAAAAACTCCTCATCCCTGTATTCCAACCAGATACCTTCATGAAGGGCTCCGGAGACATCCATTTCGACACATATTCTGGCACAGGACGTGTACTTCTTCTGGAGAGTAACTTCAGAAGCTTTGACGAAGGAACCTAGTTTATCACCAATTTGTTTCAACGTTGTTGGGGTCCAATAGTCTATTGGAAGAGAAAAGAGATGAATCCAGACTGGGACTTGGGTAAAGGATTCCTTCTCCGGAGCAAAGTTTGGCTTCCAGGGTCTCATATATAGGCCTGCTGAGGCCATGAAATACGGACCACCCTCAAAAATGTGATCCTTGTCTTCTAAGTTGGAGAAGACCACAGTGAAGAAGCCTTTGGCTCCTAAGTGAAGCTGAACATCCCCTCGGGGTTTCCAGTGCAGTCTTATCCAATGGACTAAAGCCTTTTCCAGAGGCCATATGCTCATGAATTTACAAATGATGGCGCGTTCTGTCATATATTCCCTGTAAGCTTGGATTTCTGGGTCTGTAATGATCACACGTAAACTTGTGGCCTGTTTTGGCTTGCAAGCCCCATTACCTTGAGAAGCAGTGATGGGGTTTGAAGTGGGTTCCTCCTTCTTTTCCGGGTCGCCTTGTTTGTCGCCCGTTAGCTCTCTTTCTTCATTCCCTTGTAGTTTCCTATTATCTGAGGGCTTGTGAGTTGCCTGGGTTTTGTCTTTAGCGCCTGTCAGGTGAACAGTTTCTGGGCCTGTTCCCTGCCTTGCTTCCTTGGTTTTGTCAGTATTCCCTTGGGATTGAGCCCTATCTCCACTGTCAGTTTGGTTACTGTTCCTTATACCTGATATTCTGACTCCCTCTTTCTTCTCACCATTGTGCTTCTGAGTGACTAGTTGCTTGAAAGAAGGGGCCCCACTGGACCCCTCCGCAGCCATGGAGTTGAACAACCGCTGACCCCAACGAGTCAGGGCTGCAAGGCGGGATAAAACTACTTCCAGACCCGCGAAACTCCTGAAATAAACGACGGTCTAGCCGCGTGCAGGCATCACTGACCACAAACCTGCAAACATATGGTGAAAGAAAAACGTTGCGGGACGCTGAGAGATCAAAACCTAGCAGCCGCCATCGCTCTCTGGTTCTTCCTTGTCCATTTGTTGACTTGACATAGAAAACTGATAGCCAAAGTGCCATTCATCTTGCAAAGAACTCAACATTTCATTCCAGGACTAAACACATACAGCTCAAGTACCATTTCATACGATCAGTGTTGGAAGATGGACAGTTGAAGCTGGAAAAGATACACACTAGCCAGAATCCTGCAGATATGCTAACAAAAGTTGTAACCAGGGAGAAACTGAGAACATGCTCAGTTTCAATTGGTCTTCAAGGATGACGATGAAGATGAGAAACAGCCAGGTCCAAGAGAGGAGTCATTGTCCAGCAAATGAAAGCAGCGATGGAGTTGCTACAATCATTCTCCAAGTGGGAGATTGTTGTGTGTGGAGCATGATTGTTCAGAGGTCTTTGTTTCAGCGGAATGTATACCCCAGGAAGTTTTGTACACCCCTCCACGCGGGGGGGGCTTGTCCCCCCCGCGGGGGTCC
>APFE031608465.1:0-23694 GCA_000404065.3 Pinus taeda
TGCCCCTTATTTGTCCCCATATTGTTATTACTGTGCCCCATAGAATCCCTCTATTGTTATTTTTGTACCTTTATATTATTATTGTTAGGTCAAATTGGTTGTATTGTCACCCTTTAGACTCCTATATATAGAAAGGAGGTTTTGTCATTTGAATCATCAAATAATTGTTCATTTATGTAATGTAAAGAAGGTTTGCCCCGCGAAGAGGCTAAATTCTAAGGCATTCATCTATCTTTTCTATCTTTTTGTGAGCTGGTTTCATAACATTTGGTATCAGAGATCTGAATTCTAGGGTTTCGCTGCTCCAAACACGTCATCATGGAATTTGCACTATAACATTTTTTCTGCGACATTTCAGATGCTAAAACAAAAACCCATTTGGGTTGAAATTGTTTTGAACCACAAGTTCGAATTTCAGAGCTTTTTGCACTATATTTCCAGAGATATAATCTGAGGAAGTTGGCATTTTTGTATACTCCCGAATTACATTCCAAACAGGTGACCTGGGGAAAATAGTCATAACTTTTGTTTTGAGCATTAGATTGAAATTTCATAAGAAGTTATAGAAAGAGGACGAACTTTAGTTTCCTGTATATATTTTTCAGATCCTAAGGTCAAAACAGTGACACGTGGCAGTTCATACAAGTTCATTCTTATGAAAAGGTATATACTCAAGTCATCTTGGGAGATTGTGCATAACTCTTTCTTAGAGAATCTAAATTCACGCAGATTGGTGGAATTGGAAAGAGGACACAGAGGGCTACCATAGGTCGCAATTTCAGAACTGGAAGATCCGAAATTACAGAGATACATCAGATGCAATATCGAGCTCCTTCAAAGTTAAAAAAGATGTGTAGATTTTTTTTAAATTTTTGCTTAAGCTTGGTTTGAAAAATTATTTTGAAGGAATTCAAAGGGCATAGTAAAGCATTATTATCAGTAATTGATGCCCCAAGGAAGGAAAATCAAAACACCTAGTAAGCAACCTGTAAGCTCTAGCATGACTCATGAAGAAGAGGAAGAAATGCAACATGATATATCAAAATTACGAGAACCAAGTGCAACAAATGTCACTTGCACAAAAAGTAACAGAATCTAAGATGGATGGTTTAAAGAAAGATGTAGAAGCAAAGATATATGGCGTGGAAGCTAAGATGAATGATGTGGAAGCTAAGATGGGTGATTTGAAGATAGATTTGAAGACAGATTTGAAGACATGCATGGAAGATTTGAAGATAGATTTGACAAATTTTGTACGAGAAATACTTAATAATGGTGAAAGGGTAGTAAAGGAAACTCGTGATGAGAAAAAAATAAATGTAAATCGTAATTTCATGGACTCTAATGTTGGATCTAAGAACCACTATATTCCAAAAATCGATATGAGGAAGTTTGATGGCAAGGATCCCGCAACATGGATACTACAAATGGAGCAATTTTTCGATCTCAATAATGTGCAAAACACACAAAAGGTATGTATTGCTACTTTATATTTGGAACCAAATTAGTTTGTATGGTATCAATGGCTTTGCTCTTGTAAAAAAATTGTCACTTGGGCAATTTTTATGGAAGAAATGACAACACATTATGAGGATACAAAAAGAAACACTTTTTTTAGCCAATTGATAAGTCTCAAACAAAACGGTTCAATGATGGATCACATTGAGGACTTCCAAAAATTGAACATAAGGGTCAAAGATATTCCAGAGGAGCATATGATTGATGTGTTCATAGGGACTTTAAAGGATAATATCCAACATGAGGTTCGCCTTTGGGAACCTGATTCATTGGAGAAGACATTCAGGTTAGCAAGAAAAATGGAAACTCAAATTATGGCAACCAGGAAGCCTACCACTCACAACTATAAAGATGGAAGTGTTGTTTCCCCTAGCCTTCCAGAACCTATAAGGTTGACACCACAAAAATTGGAAGAAAAAAGAGAAAAAGGGCTTTGTTACAGTTGTGATACCAAATACACTAAAGGTCATAACTGTGTTGACAAGAAATTATTCTACATATATTGTGAAGAGGAAGAAAAGGAACAAGAAATGTCAAAAGAAGAGGATATACTCCAGGAACAAACCCTAGATAAAGAAGTAATGAATCCGACCATATCTTGTAATGCATTGGCTAGAATTACCACTCCTCAAACTATCAAGATAAAAGGACATATCAAGAAGAAAAAGCTAATAGTGTTGATTGATTTAGGAAGTACCCACAATTTTATTCATTGTAAGATAGCAAAAGAATTGAATTGCTTCCTATATCCAGCACCAGAGTGTCAAGTGATGGTTCCAAGTGGAGGAACAATAAATTGCTTTGGAAAGTGCCATAATCTCAAGCTATCCATGGGAGAATATGTATTGAATAGCCCAATGCTTTCCATTCCAATGGGAGGTGTTGATGTTGTACAAGGAGTCGAATGGCTACAATCCTTGGGTACAATAGCTTTTAATATTCAAGAACTTTTCATGAACTTTTCTGTAGATGGAAAGGAGGTTGAATGAAGGGGTATTCCAGGGAAACTGAGAAAGATAACCAGCTCTAATGGTATGACAAAGCTTCTAAAAAAGGAACAACGAGGTTTAATTGCACAATTATGTTTGCTAGATGTTTCCACATTGAAATCATCTATTTCTCCAGATCTCCAAAAAGTCTTGGACAATCATTCCAAGGTATTTGAGACTCCCAAAGATCTCCCACCTATTTGTGATCATGATCATGCTATTCATTTGATTCCAGGAAGTGTTCCTCCAAACATCAGGCCGTACAGATATCCCTATGCCCAAAAGAGGGAAATTGAACATATGGTTGCAGAAATGCTAGAGGCTGGTACAATTCAACCTAGTCAAAGTTCTTTCTATACTCTAGTAGTATTGGTGCACAAGAAGGATGGATCATGGCGCATGTGTCTAGATTATAGGGAGCTCAACAAGCTCACTATTAAAGATAAGTTTCCCATTCCTATCGTTGATGAATTATTGGATGAAGTGCATGGACCAATTTACTTCACCAAGTTGGATCTTCGTTCAGGATATCATCAAATCAGAATGAAGACTAAAGACATTCCAAAAACAACATTTAGAACTCATGGGGGTCATTATGAATTTTTTGTCATGCCTTTTGTCCTTAACAATGCACCTTCTACATTTCAAGGTTTAATGAATTCCATTTTTAAACCCTTCCTTAGAAAATTTGTGTTAGTATTATTTGATGATATACTAATCTACAACAAGTCTTGAAAGGATCATGTTGAACATGTTGACAGGGTGCTACAACTATTGGAGGAGAAACAATTATGTGCAAAAAGATCCAAATGTTTCTTTGGAGTACAAGAGGTGGAATATCTGGGTCATATTGTATCTCATGAAGGAGTTAAGGTAGACCCTAGCAAAATTAAAGCCATTAAGGAATGGAAAATCCCCACATCCATAAAGCATCTGTGAGGATTTCTTAGGTTGATAGGGTATTATCACAAGTTTGTTAAGAATTATGGGAGAAGAGCAGAACCTCTAACAACATTATTGAAGAAAGATGCATTTTCATGGACTCCAGAAGCAACAAAGGCCTTCAAACATCTTAAAGAGACAATGTGCCAAGCATCGGTCTTAGCTACACCAGACTTCACAAAAACCTTTATTGTGGAATGTGATGCTTCAGGAAATGGAATTGGTGCTATGTTAATTGAATATGAAAGACCCATTGCTTTTGAAAGTCGTCCAATCAAGGGAAAGTTTTTAGACAAAGCTATTTATGAGAAGGAAATGTTGGCACTACTACATGCACTTAAGAAATGGCGACCCTACATAATGGGAAGACACTTCAAGGTAAAAATGGATCATGATAGCCTTAAATACTTTTTAGAACAACGATTATCCTCTGAAGAGCAACAAAAGTGGGTCACAAAGATGCTGCGTTATGACTTTGAAATCATCTACAAAAAAGGGAAGCAAAATGTGGTGGCAGATGCACTCTCAAGAAAGGATGAGGATGTGGAAGCATTGTTGTGCGCCATTTATTATCCAACCAGACTGGATAAACGAAGTAAGGGAGGAATGGAAGAATGATGAAGAAGTGTGGGTACTTATTCGAAAGTCACAACAAGATTCTAGTGGCCCTAACCATGGGTTGATATACTTTCGAGTTGCTAAGGTAGCGAACTGCGATATCTACCAAACTAGGCTAAGTGTCTTTCTTATCTTATTAATAGATCTTAGTTAGCTTCACATAAATAGATGTTATTACTTCCGTTCTCTTAAACAATACATTTACATACATTCGCACATCATATAAGCATTATAAGTGAAATTCATACCCAATAAAGCAGATGCATAAGTAGGAAATAAAGATGCAATAATTTTAGAATACTTCTCTTTATTGATAATTCTAGACAATTACAGACTCAACCCGCCCTGTGCACTCAGCTGCAGGGGTCTGTGCACTCAGCTGTGGACTTCCAGGCCTCTATGCACTCAACTGCAGAGCCTCTACCTATGCTACAACCCAAACGTACACTTCTATTTTAAAGCTACAATTCAATCCTTCATGATTATCGATTTTTTCGTGTTTTTCAACTACTTAGAGCTTAGCTCTATTTATACAATCCCATGGCCCATGGACATGGGTATATATTCTACAACCGACATTACATTTCCAAAATAAGGGTGGACAACCTTATGACTCTTTAACATCTACACGCACCATGACCACAAAATGTAGAGTATTTACATTTGGATTAAAAAATTGGACCAAAATATGGGCTTTTAGCCCCAAAACTACCCTTGGGGGATCCTGCGCCCAACACCCAAAAGTTAGTCTTGTTGGGATTATCCCTCCCCATCTAGCCAATGGGTTGAGGAGGCTTGGTTCATGTGATCCTTACCTTTTGGTAAGTTGAGTATCTAACCTAACTCAGATTATGATGTAGGTGTTCTACCACATGAACCTTCAAGGTCATTGATGGGAAGATCGCTAGGAAATAGGATGGATTGAGATGTGTTCCCCTATATCACCTATTTCACAATATTGAGTCAAAGATATTTATCTCCCCCATGAGATTCTGGGTTGAGATGTACCCCTTGATGTTTTTTCAAATTTAGATATGCTCTCTAACATTACAGAGGGTGGTAGCTGATGCTCCACAATGATTATTATTCTTTAGATTTGAGAATGTTTCAGGAGATAGAGTTAAGTAAAGATGGGACATGCTACAATAGGAGACACATGACATGATGTAGGTGGAATTTCTCCATAGTTGAGAGGGAGTGTTAAAATTAGAAACTAGGGCCAAATTCCACTTTAGATGGCTCATTTTATGTATATGATTATTTCATTGAATTCCTCTTTTCGTGAGGACCCAAATCAACCTAAAGATCATCAGATTTGGAAAAAGGAAAGTGTACTTATGAAGAAAATCCCACATATGCACATTTGGATAGGTCAACCCTAATGGTAAATTTGTCACCCTTAGAAGCCTATAAATACAAGTGACCATGAGCTCATTTACACATCACCAAGCATCTTCTTCTTCTCTTCTTCATTGATTGGTTTGCACAGGTTTGAGGTCGGGCCGATGAAAGAAGTTTGCAAAGGTTTGAAGTTACAGAGTCTGAAACTCACATATGTTTTTAGGGTTTTTCGTTACAGTTGTTGGCTCATCGTAGAACAAATTCGACCATAGTCATTGGCTTGTAGGCTCAAGGGACCGAATTTGACTTAAGTTGACCATAACTGACTATAGATAGGAAAAGTTGTCTCTGATACATTTTGATACTGGAAACATATTCCTAAATGTTATTGGGTTGTTTTTCTAGATGATATTGTATTGGGCTTATGTACTCTCCCCTAAACATTTTATGACAGTCTAATAGAAGAATAATTTCAAAGGGTTTTCCCCATTGTGGGGGTTTTCCCTTGTCTTTGATCAAACTTGGTGTCTCTTCTTGATGAGTTGACTGTCTCCTTTGTCATTGCATTTATTTTTCTATCTTCAAGTGTTGTTGATGATTGGAAAGACTAATTGTTATTGTAAATATTTCCAATTGAAGTATTTAATTGGGCTAAAGAAATTGATACAACATAGAACAATCTAAAAATTTAACAACATCTTGTAGTAGGTCTACATGTCTTCTCCATAATAGGTGGTGATCTTACCACCGCTTTCACTGGCAAGCACGATATGAAAGTCATCCATGTGTAATGATCCATTCTATCACTTCTACACAAGGGATGACCAAGAATCTTCATGTGATCCTATGCATCCTGGATCGCTTGATGTTGATATATACTTCCAAGTCCTCCAAGTTGTCAGTAAACCTTTTCTATATGAATGTTTCTTTTATGCCGGTCCATGTGACCTCTGTAGACTTATAGATGAAGGATTGTGTGTCTGTATAAATAGGAATGGTTGGCTTTGTCACTTCAACAACTTCCTCAGTGCTTGCCTTTGAAAATTCTTTGGAGGCCACTTTACGTGGAGGCATGGCTCCAATAGATGATGAAAGGGTGAGAATACTTGTATCTCAAATACCTCTTTGTCAAAGCACACTCATGATGACAAGATTAGATTTAAGAAACTAACTATGGAATAATTTCTTCAACAAATTAAACTCAAATAAACATTAAATGTAATTGAGAATGTAAATCTACAAACAACAACACATAATCACTTGCAGCATGAGAAAATATGAATGCAAAAAAAGAGGGTGCAATTTCAAAGCATGAAGGGGGGTCAAGGGTCATGTATTCCTTTGCAGTGCATTCATGCACTCAAGCAAGGGAATGAAAATAATCAAGGGTCTATTGGTGCACTTCGAAGAGACACAGGATGATGATTTAGGCCTTCAGGCCTTCATGATGCACTCATGAACTCGAGGAGAGAGAGAGAGGGCACAATAGAAACCTCTGAAGGGATGAAGGAACATGTCTTCGGGCCTTTAGGCCTTCGAGGTGCACTCATGCGCTTAAGGGAAAGGAGGGTGCACTGGCTCATGACAAAGGGACAAAAGAAACTCACTCAAGTCTTTGGGCTGCAATCATACGCTCGGGAGGGTGCAGTTATTTGTGGTGGAGCGTGCTCAAGAGGGTAGATGGATTGTTCTAGGCGTAGATTTTAGAGTTGATTGGGCTTCGAGTTGCAAAAGTATTCTCTGCTTGGAGATGGCTCAAGAAAAAGTATGACAACAAGATTTCATGATAAAAATGTGAAGAAGAAGGATATACAAGATTTTATGGATGTCGTTGCAATCATGCTGAGAATGTGAAAATGCAAGGAACATGTATAGTTTCATCACATGATTGGAAAATAAAACTTGTAGAAGCAAGATTGAACAAAAATGCGAGTTAGTAAATAGAAAAACAAAGAAACACTAGCAAGAAAAGAAATATTGACAATGAAATCATGAATGGAAATGAATATATTTAACATGAAAAACTCACTTGTAACACATATTGACAAAGATGATTCACAACTATGCACCCAACCATATAAGAATTTTTATGAAAATTAATGATTAACTGGGTTGATTTAAAATAAATTACGTGAAAATCAATTTTATGCATGATCGCCACTTGTAGACTAGTGAATGATTTAGTCGAGGGAAGTTATGTGGGCTCCTATTTTCTAGGAGTGTGCCCACATGCAACAAGAATATCATGCATGCATTCAATAAGAGTGCATGTCTTCAACACGAAGGAATGTGATCAAGGGGGGAGAATGTCTTCAACATGAAGGGGTGCGCTCAAGGAGGGTGCACTTCTTCGACCTAAATGAGTGCACTCAACACAAGAGCATGTCTTCGTAAACTTGAAGTGTGATTTCTCCTTAAAGGGCACTTTTCTTGCTTTTTCTTGATTTTGTTTTCCTTTCAAGTTCTTTTCCTGTTTTTGCATGGTGAAAAGGTTAGTTTATAAGTCAAGAAATGTTATAATTACACCTAACCATGGGCTAGGTAACACAAGCATTTCTAATGGTTAGGTGGAGACACTTAGGAAACATTGACTTAGGAGGATGCGACACTAGGAGAAACATAAGAATCACCAAATAAACAATGTGATGACACTAAGGGGATTAAAGCAATGGTTCATGTAGGCTCCAAAATTGTTGAAAATACTGAGAGGGGGGTGAATCAATATTTCTTTTCAATTGTTACTCTTACCAGTTAGATCACTTATATTTAGAACACAAAAATTAACAATAGAAGTAAACACTTTTATTAACATAATATTTATAATGAATCAAGTACAATATGGGTAGGGCTCCAACACTTGATGAAGACACTGATCTTCAATCTCCCAGGCTCCAACCTATTGCCAAGCACCAACTTGGACTTTTGTGAGACTTCGACCTCTAGGGCACCGACCCTATATTCTCAAGGAACCAACCTTGTGTTTAGAGGCTCTAACCCCTAGGGCACCAACCCTTCTCTAGTACAGGCTCTGACCTAGTTTCTTGAGGACACCAATCCTCTAGGGCTCCAACCCTATCCTCCAAGGCACCAACCTTGTCTTTTCGAGGCTCCAACCCACTGCAATACTTCATCAAGGTATTTTTGTAGTAACTCACGGCTCCCAATGTCTTCTTCAACGACCCTTATCAATCTTCAACTATGCCTTCACTCAGTCTCCACGTCATGTCATCAATGAAAACCTTGTTCTCTTAGAAGGTTTCATCACTTCCCTTCATCGTACCCAAGAAAATTATCAAGGTCACCTCATGATAACTTCAGCAATGCATCATGGTCTCCACGGATCTTCACAAATATGCAATAGGGTGCTTCACCAAGTTCTTCAAGGGTGTATTCAATAGTTGTTTCAAAGAGAACACTTAAAGGTTGTTTTTAGACCTGCACAATAGTTTTTCAAAGCTCTAAGATACTCTTCCAAGGTCAAGTGGTAGATATACTCCCAAGCACTTCAACTAGTGATATTCAAAAGGGTTTCTAATAAACTACTAATAAGTCTTCCAACAAGTGAACAATGCTCTAGCAAGGTATTTTTAAATTGTCTTTGATATGATCTTCAAGAATAGCTTGAAAGGTTCTCCAATAAAAAAAAACCTTCTTCACAACAACTTTTCTTCAATCCTTCTCTAATATTGTTCTTATTCTAATCCAAAGTATCCTGTTCAAAAATTCTCTTTTGTGTTGCGACTCTGATCCAAGGGTGTCACAAGGCAGCGCAATAGTTTGTCTTCAAAATATCTCAAAACACTGTCCTCAAAACTAAATTTTTCAAAGTCACATGTCTAAGATATTTAGCCTTAGATTCGATCTACTACGATTATTATCATATGACTAGCACATGTCTGATCCACAAGTTTGAACTCAATAGAGGCCATAGGTTTCAAATTCTACAAGTCCGAGTTGATGATAGAGGATAAGATGTATGTCCGAAAATAAATATGCTTAGGTTTTGCCTTGGGTCTTTCCTCTTCTGCCACATATATACTTCAATATTTTGCTTCTATGCCACACATGTCCAAGCTATTTTCACAGTTCCAAGAATCCTAGATCAAGGTAAGTCTACAAGGTAAACATAGGGCCGAGTTACATGCTTCAGGATCCGACCCACATAGATATGCTACTAGTCCGAGCATTATTCTCTTTCCACAAATCTGAGTATGGGACTTCAATGGATCTAAATTAGAAAAATAGATTTATCCAACATAAACACCCAATCTTTGTCTCCTTTGTCTCCATGAGTTCTGAATTTTCTTATTCTCTCTTACTCTTCTGGTCTTGTTCTAATCCGAGTTTTCTTCTTTTTTCGTCTCCTTGTCTTCTCTATCTAGGTTTTCATCTCTGCATCTTGTTCTCTCGTTTGAGTTTCATTATATTGTTATATCTAAGATATAAGCTTTAGGAGATGCTCAAATGAAAGGGGACGTGACTTATTTATAGATTTAGTCACTGTTTAAATGAGCCAACATGAAATTGAAGGGGCATGCATTTGTATAAATGTAATTTATAATGCAGCCGACTTGCAAATTAGTGTAGCCGTCCAAAACTGTGGCATGTAAATTAATTTTAATGAGGCTTATAACTTTTAACATAAAGTTAACTTTATATTAAAATTAAATTTATAATTTTATAATATAAAGTTAAAATTGCAATATTAACTTTATATTAAAAAGTAAGGTTTTAATAATTGATATATTTTTAATAGGATTTAGGGTTAGGATTTTAGGACTTAGGAATTAGTGTTAGGTTTTAGGTCTTTAAAGGATTAAGGTTAGGGTTTCATCAAAATATTAGGGCAAAGGGTTAGCTTTTGACATCATTAATAATGTTGGGTTTAAGGTTTTCTAGGCTAGGCTAAAGTTTGCAAACAATTGACATCAATTGAACCGTCTTCAATAATGCCATATTGACATCAATGACAACCTTGATTAACACTTTTCAAGTGCTTTTCTAGTTTTTGCATGGCGAAAATGTTAGTTTATAAGTCAAGAAATGTTATAATTACACCTAACCATGGGATAGATAACACAAGCGCTTATAAGGGTTAGGTGGTGACACTTAGGAAACATTGACTTAGGAGGATGTGACACTAGGAGAAAACATAAGAATCACCAAATAAAAATGTGATGACAGTAAGGGGGTTGAAACAACAGTTCATGTAGGCTCCAAAAATGACTTAGGCCAAAAATTTTGAGGGTCGTTGTTGTAGTGACAATACAACAATAAGGTTCAATTTTTTGTAGTGAAGATATTCAGTATCATTTTATAGCAGTTGATCCTTCCATAGAAGTTGAATATTTTTTCTCTATTACAGTAGTAAATGTATCATTGTCATATCTTTTGTAGCAAGGGGTTTAAAGTCAAATACTACAAGAGTTGAAGGTGTCTAGCAGTAATGGTTTTATTTACTTCTTTACTACAATTCATCAAAAAACATTGAGGTGGGTGGTAGCCTGTGCATCCTTTAGTATATAAAACATTTATTGGCTTAGTGGTGCATTATTGTGTATTCTTCACTCTCTTGGGAAATGTGTTTTATTGTTCGACTATCATTGAATATTATTTGTAATTAGGTCATGGTCCCTAGTTGGGGAGCCTACATATATATGTCATATCTTGTCGCAGTAAAAAGGGGTGGAGATAGTGTATTGGACAGTGGGAAGAAGACACACATTGAATAGAAGAAACAAAGTGTCATGAGGGAAAAGTGATAGAATTGAAGTGCAACTTAATGTTGTGAGGTAGATTGGGTTGTAGTGAAGTAGCAATGTTTTGGAATGTAATAGGGGACTGAAGTCCCCTTTAGTTTGAGAGTGTAAATATCTTCAGACTTAGGGAGAAATTGTGTCATTTTAACCTTACTGATAAAACCCCTGGGAGTGTTCTACTTCCTTCTAGTCTTCATTGGTAAATTTGTATGTAACCATACATAATGAAGCATTTGTTGAAATAAATGTTTTGTGCATAGTTCCTATGATGTGCCATTGTTTCGTTTTTTTTTTATCTTATGATCTAATAAATTAAAAGAACCTAACCAATTTAAAATTAAAAGGAAATATCGGTTCACCCCCCTCATAGTACTTCGAACAATGGGTATCAGAGTATGTCCTTCTTTGGAAGCTTAACGACTTGAAGGTAGATCCATAACATTTGAGATGGGGATTCAAAGGATTTTATTGTTGAGGAGCCTGTAGTTGAAGATAAGATGACAACTGGTCTAAAAGAGGAAATTATTACTACTCTAATTGATCTCAAATGTGCAAGAAAAGAGAACAAGACTCCTCAAGAAGAAGTGAAGCAACTATCAGAACATCTACTAAATGGTGGCAATAGTTCCAAAGAAGTTTCATCTCTCCAGCTCCAAATTGAGAAAGTTGAAAAATGAGACATGATGATAAGGAGTTTTTATAATAGTCTCCCTTTAGAATTCAAATATCTAAAGAAAGCTAGTGAGCAGAAGGAAGCTAAATAGTAACTTTCTCTTGATGAAATACGCAAGCTAAGAAGATAAATTGAAATGCAAAAGGAGTAGATGAAAATTCCAGAAAAGCATCATGAACTTGATGAAGAAAAGAAGGAAGTGGACCATCTCGAAAGAATGCTACAAGAAGAAAATAATAAAGAAAAAAAATTTGACATGTTAAAGTTTGGGTAGCTATGGGATAAATTTCCCTTAAGAAATCCATTTGCCCCAAATCCTTGCCTAAAAAAAAGATTTAAAGAAAACATTATTGTGATTAACAAATCCAAGTGGGCTAATATGAAATAAAGTAACTCAAGAAAGGGTCAAAAGAAGAATATCATCATTAATGTTCTTGGGAAAGAAATAATTAATATTAAATATTAATAATTGACCATTTGAATTTGAATATATTTCCCTCCAAGCATTTGATCTAGTCGGCTTCATCCAATGAGGGAAAAACCTTGGCACTTAATATACCTCCATCACTTCATTATATTAATGTCATAAAGCTCACTAGAAAGTAGTTATAAAGAACTTTGATGTCTTGTAAGTCTGAGGTCTCACATATTTTCTCATGGCAGACAAGATTTGGATGATTCATACCCTTGCATGGAAGACCAAATTTGGATGATTCATATCCTCACATGGAAGACCACATTTGGATGACTTTAATGTATGTTCATACCCTCACATGGAAGACCATATTTGAATGAATTTCATGTATGTTCATACCCTCACATGGAATACCATATTTTGGATGGTTTTTATGCAGTTTTGTATGGATTTACATATTCGCATGGAGGACACTATATGTATCTCATATGGTAGACATTGTTTGGACATGGTAGACACTATATGTATCTCACATGGAAGACATTATATGGATCACTCATTTATCACATGGAAGTCGATATACATGGATATCTCCATATCTTGCATGGAAGACAATCCATGGACCATATAGGCTCCATACTATGGCTCGCTTGGCAGCTAAACTATAATAAAATAGTATGGCACATTCACATAGTTTGTATGACACTATAATATGGTTCAGATGGAAAAATAGTATGTCACATTCACACAGTTTGTATGGAACTATAATATAGTTCGAATGGAAGAATAATGTGGCACATTCACATAGTTCATATGGTACTATAATATGGTATCCCTTGTATAGGTCAGATGGAAGAATGGTATGGTGTATTTAAATAATTCGTATGATATGATCTTATTCCTATGACATATACCTGTGGCATATAATATTAATATGGCTTCAATATATAGATCTTTATTAAATCGTCAGTATAGGCATTGATCTATTACATTGTCTCTGTGAGTTGTATATATGACAAAACAGTGGCATAGTATTCACATTAATCAAGTGTGTTTGTATGGGCAGTGATATATATGTGTGTGTGTGTCGGTTTAAAGAATGTGTGCTTGATATCTGATAGAGGAAGAGAGTATATCTCAACTAAGTTTAATGAATTTTGTGAAGAGCATGGAATCATAAGACAACACTCAGTAGCTAGAACACATAAACAAAATGGAGTAGATGAAAGAAAGAACATATCAATACAAGATATGTTAAGAGCTATGATGGATGAAACAAAGGTCCCACCTTTTCGGTAGAAGAAGTGAAAACAATTACCTACATATCAAACATAATTCAACTCAAAATAAATAGTGATAAGATCCCTTATGAGATGGAGAGAGATAGACCAACATCATTCAAATATCTAATATTGTTTTGAAGTAAGCGTTACATCAAGAGGGTTGAAGATAATCTAGGAAAGTTTGACTCTAGAGCTAATGAAGGATTTTTTCTTTGTTACTCATCAAGAATAAAAGGGTAGAAGTGATACACTAAAATACTATGAAAGATAGTGGAATGTGTTAATGTAAGGGTATATAAAGTAGTTCCACAAACAACAAATAAAAAAAAAACGAAGCATCAAATGAAACAACAAGTGTGAAGTCTAGAAAAGGAAGAACAAGAAGAGAAAAATGAAGAAAAAGAGATGGAACCTCAACAACACAAAACTCTATCCAGGTATGTTTAAATGGACATTATGTCTCCTATGCAAGAATTTGTGTCTACATTGACATCTCAGGATCCCTACCTCAGGCAATGAAATTGATACTCAAAGATGAGGTTTGGCTCAAAAGCATTGACTATGAACATACACCATTCAGGTGTAGGAAATTCTATGAACATGGACACCTTTTCAGGGACTATGCCTAAAACAAAGCTCCTCAAGGCAATGAGCGAGCTCACAAGAAAAAAAATGAACAGGGATTCAAAAAAGTTAGTCCAAGAAATAAGAACAACAAAAAGGCACAGGTAAAAAAAGACAAATATCAAGAAACAAGTCCAAACAAATATGAAGCATTGCACGAAACATAAGAAGACCCTCTCTCAAACAAGAAGAATGGAGAGGAAACTAGTGGAAATCTCCAAAACACAAAAATCAAGAAAAAGGTGAGCAATACTCAGAGCACATTTAAATAGAAGAGGACTACATATAGGAATATAAAGAAATGGAACCAATAGCATTAGATTCCTCCCTAGAAGACAATGCGATAGAGGAGGCGCTAGAGGGAGCTGACCTTATATCTATAGCTGAAGAATGGAAGAACAACAATTTGGCAGTTATACCAAGGGAGAAAATTTATAAAATAGAAGGAGCCTATCTTCTATACGAGGAACTACAATAGAGTCCAATCCAAAATCCACCTGAGGACAAAGAAAAAAAGGGCATATTGGCAAATATGACAGCATAATATACAACCAAAAAGGGCCAAGCAAGAAAAGAGGAAGAAAAACAACATGACAACTCCTTCAAGAACTAGGTGCAAGAATCCTAAATGAAGGAAAGGTAAAGGATCTTACCCTCACTCCTCTTCATTATCAATGAATTACATTTCTTGGAACATAAGAGGCCTCAATGTTCATGGGGAAGAAGAGAGTCTTGAAAAATAGACTCATCATAGACAAACCATATGTTATTCTAATTCAAGAAACTAAATTTGACATGGAGAACCTCAACCAACTCCAAAAAAACTACCTCAAAAATTGCAGTTACATAGCAAACTACGCTATTGGTTTGGCATGAGGAATCATGACCCTGTGGAAAATCTCTTAGTATGATTTATCCTCCTCTGTTGCTACCAGACACTCCATTACAACAGTTTTGAAAATCATCGGAACCGATGAAAGTATATGCATCACGAACATCTATGCTCCTCATAAGGCAATAGAAAGAATCAAAATGCTTCAAAATGTCAGCAAACTCTTGGAATCCATTCACCATCCATTCAAAATCATAGTTGGAGACTTCAATATGGTGCTAAAACTTGGGGGTAAAAAGGAGGCATCCATAAACTGGAAAAAGACTGTGAAGCCTTTCAATCAACTATAGATGTGCTAATTTTCATAGATATCCCCAAAAACAATGTTATCTTCACTTGGAACAATAGAAGAGGAGGAGACCATCAAATAGCTTCTAGACTTGATAGTTTCCTTCTCTCTAGATATATGTACATGACCTCTTAGGAAACAGAGGCTCGGATCCTCCCCCCCACAATCAGGATCTAACCATTGGCCCATCTCCTTGAAAATTCAAATAACCTATAAAGCTAAAAACAAGCCTTTCAAATTTGAATTATTCTAGCTTGAGCACCCATAATTTATGGAAAATATGAAAGAATAGTGGAGAATCCCAATGCCTCACTCATGAAACAAGAGGCATCAATTCCAACAAAGATTGAAACTCATAAAAAACAAGATCAAAATCTGGAACAAAGAGACATTCGACAACATTCTCACAAATAAAAAAAAAAAAACCGGAACAAAGAATGAAAATTCTCTAACAAAAAATCATCAGCAGTGGAATCACTAATCAAATGAAGCAGGAAGAGTTAAGTCTCTAAAATAATTAGGAAGAAAGAGTTTCTTAAGAGGAAAAATTATGGCAACAAAAATCCCACATCAATTGGCTAAAATGCAAAGAAATAAATTCGACCTTCTTTCAATGCTCAATGATACAGCACAGAAGACATAATAGAGTCCTGGGCCCAAAAACTAGAGAGGGGAACCTAATCCAAAATCATGAGGACATTGTTATCGAATTAAAAATCGATACTTCAACAATCTTCTTAATGAACCAATGTTGGACAGGGCTAGAGCTATACAAGAAATTACTACCAACATTTCTATCATCCTCAACCAGAACCACAACAAAATTCTCCTAAGAAAAGTATCCATGCAAGAGGTTGAAGAATAAGTTTTTACCATGCCTAATGGGAAAGCTCTAAGACCAAATGGATTCACCACTTATTTCTTCAAAGCCTCCTGGTCCCTAATTAAAGAATAGGTTCACGCTCTGGTGGAAGAATCTAGAGTCCAAAAATATGTTCTAAAATCCCTAAATGCCACTTTCTTGACTCTAATTCCCAAGGAGCAAGGGGCTAAGTCTTCGAAAAAGTTTTGACCAATCTCTCTCTGCAATGTGATCTACAAAATCATTTTGAAAGTCCTATCCAACAGGATCAAAAATATCTCACCTCTCCTAATCTCCCCAAATTAATCAGGTTTTGTGGAAGGTAGAAAAATTTTGGACAACATCATCCTCCCATGAATTGATTCACTTCCTAAAAGTTAAAAAAAAACAAGCATGATGATGCAACTTGATATATCAAAAGCCTTTGACAAAGATTAATTGGGATTACATGAAAGGTGTCTTAGAAGCTTTTGGTTTCAACAAGGACTGCATAAAGTGGATCACGGCCATGGTCTCCATATATTTCTTTTCTATTCTCCTAAATGGATCCCCTTCTTAGCCTTTCTGCCCCTCCAGAGGCGTGAAACAAGGTGGTCCCATTTTGCCTTTCCTTTTCATCATCATGGAAGAAGGCCTAAGTAGATCTATCTTGGCAGCCTCTTCTAGCAATGCCCTATCCAGCCTTACGCTCCATGCCAATGCCCCACCCTCTACTCATCAGCAATTCATTGATGACACTTTTCTCATGGGCCTCCCCACTGTAAAATAAGCCTCTTCCTTCAAGGAGATCCTAACAAAATTTTCAGAAGCTTTAGGCACTTCCATTAACTTAGAAAAATCCAAAATTTTCTTCTTCAATACCCCCTTATCAATTCAAAGGAAAATTTCTAGAATAATGGGATTTCAAAGATGTTGTATCCCCTCTAAATACCTGGGGGTCCCCTTAACTGAAAACCCCTTGTTCGATCCATCTGGGAAGAACTCATAACCAACCTAGTAAAAACACTAGCTAACTAGACTTTCTAAACCCTCAACTTGGTTGGTTGGTTGGTCCTAGTCAAATCTATCTTGCAAGCAATACCCCAGTACATGTTCTCTACTCTTGTTGCTCCCAAATCGATCACCAAAATTATTAGGAACCTCAAAAGAAACTTCCTCTGGAGGGGCATTGAAAACAAAAAAATGGGCATTGGTGGCTTGGGACAAGTTGTGCAGACCAAAACATGTAGGTGGTCTTGGATTAAGGGACCTGAAAATCTTGGGGAAAACCCTTGGAGACAAAACATGGTGGAAATGGCTAGAAAACCCAAGTTCTCCCTAGGGTATTATTTGGACAGTGAAATATGTTCCAACTCATTCAACCGAGAACCTCATCAAGCTCAATGGGAATATCAAAGGCTCGGTAATATGGAACCAAGCTTGGGAAAACAAGCAATCATCCAAAATCACATCTTTTGGGAAACTGGAAATGGAGAAAAGACTCTCTTTTGGGAGGACGCATGGTAGCAAATGTCAGCCCTAAATAGGGAGCAGCTTAGCCAAATACACAACACTATGAAAGACAAAGGAAAAAACAGAGTAGCTCATTACTAGAAACCTCGCAATGACAGGGATAAATGGAGGAAATGGTTGGATGAAACAGACTTGGAACCTCTACCCAATGGATTTGATTGGCAATCTCTATCGAGAGAACTCCAAGAAAGACAGATATAATTTGATATAGGGGAAGACAAGATCATATGGGGGAAGAACACAACAGGACACTTCAACATCAAGGAAGCATATCGCTACATGGAAAACCACGACCAAATTCAACCTGAGCAAAAGGGGAAAATATTGTGGGAAAGAAAACAATGGCCTAAAATAACCCTCTTCCTATGGCTAACAATGTAGAAGAAAAATTTAACATGGGACAATTTAAGGAAAAAAGGCTTCATTGGACCTTCAAGATGTAATCTCTACAAACAAAGTGAAGAGACTTCCAACCACCTTCTGAATGAATAACAATGTAAACTTTGAAATGGGAACTATAAACTCAAGACGGGAACTCTGGCCAAAAAATACTAAAAAAACATCAAAAACAATGCTAAAAATGAAAAGTGTGTATAATGGAACGATGGTTTATTTTTTAGGGACAATTTTGAACATGTTTTAAAAATGGCAGTGAAAATGAAATTTTCATGCAAAATACAACTTGAAAATGAAAAAGTGATGATACTGGAATGATGATTTTTTTTAGGGTCAATCTTCAAAACTTAAAAAAAATGCTAGTAAAACCAATTTTTAGTGTGGATAACGAAGTTGTTTATGAGGAAAAAAACACACTAATGTTTTTGGTAGAATAACATTTTTCTTTCCTAAGTATAAATTCAACATGTTCTCAACCATAACATGCTAGATACAAAAGAAATTGAAAATTTTCAACCATAAAATAAAAAAACCATGAAATTATGAACAAATTACATCACTAAATGAATTCAAAAGTCATTGTTTGTATATTGAATGAAACATACATTATATCTCTAATTTAATGTTTCATTGTAGATATTCTTAATAATAAAAATTATCATAATTAAGACATATAATCCAACAACATAAAAATGACTCATAACTTCTCATTTAACACCATATGGAAATCAAAAATTTCATTTCAAAATACGATGCATACATCAGTTATATAAACTGTCTTAAACAATTATTCAAAATCACTCATATTTTCTTACACACCATCAGAATTCACATCTTCAGATGAGTGACTGGATGTTGACGAAGATGTTCCATATTCTTCTCTTTCATCAACTAGTTCCCCATCTAATTCCACATGCATGCCCACCATTTCAAGTTTCAAAATTCTTCTAGATCTACAACTGGTTTCAGCATACTCCCATCTTAACACTGTTCCTTTTGGTAACAACCTTTTCAGAATCTCTATCGTCTTGAAGCGAAGAGTTCCTCTCTTTGTTAAATTCAAGTCATAAACAAGTATGCCAACATCCTCTGATTTTAATATGTCTGTGCGGCGACGATTTATATTCGTACTCTTTCTTTTTCTCTTTCCACCATTTTTTTTGTCAACTACCATCTCTAGCTTATACACACCATTGAATGTGTGTGTATTTGTGGCATACCAATGTACTTCAACACTTGTAACATCCTCATTTTCTGTAAAGACCTTTATAAATTTAGCAACCCAGAAAGGATAGCCATTGGGATCTCCATCTGCTAGCACTGCGATCATGCAACCCTCCTTAATATCATGTACTGAACCCCTGTAAAGGTCTTCCATGGCATCACGTTGTGCACGAGATCTTCTAGAACCAATATACATCTCTCTTTCCTGTACCTGTGAAGAATTAATAATACCTTGAGATTGTTGCTGTTCAACAATGTTTATTTCCTCATGTGCATTTGACACATTTTGTGGCCAAATAAATGGGTTTTTCAAAGGTATATCTTCATTTGTTGTTGTTGAAATGATATCACTTTGATTATTGAAAAATGACTCCCACCAAATTGAATCAGCAATGTCAAAGTACTCATATGTATATCTAATACATTTTTTTATATCTTCTAGGCAATCAGAATAATTTATATCTATGTTTTGTTTGCGCGCATTATGAACTTCACCAACTGATTGTAATAACAATATTTTCGATGCAAATATTGGATGATCTGGAATGAACTTCAAAAATTGCAAACCTGATAACGGTGCCCATTCTATAGTAGTTGAATACTTCTTGCCCCATATTAGTGTTTTCCCATCAATTTTTTTGATACGAAATTGATGTTGGAAGCTAATGTCATTAAGTTGTTAAATGCATTTCTCCTCGCCATATGATCCCATAATAAACCTTTGCATGTCAACGATTTCTTCCAACACATCAAAAGTAGGCTCTGACATGTATGATTTCTTAATACATTCAATTAATTATGGCAAGCTCCTAGCTTCCTTCCTCCTCAATGTTACTGAAAAACGACTGAACATCTGATCAATATGGTCATGAGTGTGCCCAACAAGAAGGAAACCAACCTCTACCTTCTGAAAAACTCTCAATTCAACAAGCATGTTTAAATATCCAAAAACAACTTGATTTTTGTTTTCACGGCAAGTGTTGTCCAATTGTAGATGCAAAACTTTAGGAAGATTACTAGACCAATGAGAAAGCACATCATGAATAATGGTTATGGTCAGATTTGCATCATTATGAATATTTGGAGTTGTGAAGTACACCTTTGGCAACATTTTCCCATTGAAGACCATACAACCGACCAAGTGATACTGAATAAAATTTTCCTCCTGTAAATTTTTGGGTGTGCGAACAAAATGTGGTAAAAGTGTTTTCTTCTGGTCCACACCATCAATTATCAAACCCAAATATTTATTCAGATTATCATAATACTTCTGTTGATGCTTGTACAACTTTTTCCATTCATGTTTTTGTTGTTCGCGATGCTCCTGAAGTTCTTTGAAAATTGAATCTACACAACATAAAAGAAAGCCATTAAGAAATATGTTTTCATACTTGATGAATATACAATCTTAAAAGTTAAAGTTATGAATGCCTACCTCTTTCTAACCCTTCACATTTGTCCCTTTTTGATTTAAGAGAAGCACATGTACTGCAAATCCCCATCGTTGTCTTCTTAGGAATACAGACATTGTTGAATTATTTCTTCCATATCTTCATAAAATATGGATATGTAATAAACCAGCCATGTCCATCAGCACCTTCTGCATATTCTTTGTATAAGTTGTAGATTTCGCATCTCGAAAAATTAACTGGAATATGTATTGTCTCTCTATTTGGCATACACTCTCCATGCTTTGAAAAGAAATCTTTCATCCATGACATTGCAATGTTTGATAATGGCCCAAACTATCTTTTATGACGTATTTCAGAATAAAATGTGGGATCCTTTACCAAATTTTCTTGAATTCTCGAGAGACGAAAATTCCCAATCGAATGAAACATTTTGAAAGCTTTTCTACTGATAAATAAAGTCTTAATATGATAATCATAACCTGACAATGTAGATTGCATGCACCCAACTAAATATGAATTTTGCATGCTTTTATTCATTGACAAATATCTCTTCCTACTCTCAAATGCAAATTTGAAATCCATATGTTTCAAGCAATCTTTTTGGCAACATTCACTTGAAATGAGTGCGCTGATAGAACTTCTTCTTGTCAGATATTTTTCTCTACCCCTTGTATAGCTAGAACATCTTGCATTGATACGAAAATGTCTGGTCCTACTCCTCGATACAATATCTCTTGGCAATATCTCCATCATTAGATCATCATTTGTATAAGGATTTTTATCATCATTAAGAGGAATGTTATCCACATTATGATCAATTATGCTTTTCAAATACTGACTTGGAAGATATTCTTCATCTTCCCTTTCTTCAGTGCTACTGTCATAGTCCTTAGAATTCAGACTCAATGGAAAATTTGACTCGATCTTTATTGGATATTCTTCCTCATGTGCATTTTCAGTCTTGCTCTCATGGTCCATAGAATTAGGACTAAGTGTATCATTTTGTCCTTCATCACTGCTACCTTTATACTCATTAGAATTAGGACTAAGTGCATCATCATGTCCTTCATCACTGCTGCTCTCATAGTCCTTAGAATCAGGACTAAGAGGACATTGTGACACTCCATTCTTTTGAAATTCATCATCACGCTCTTCATCACTGTTGCTCTCATAGTCCTTAGAATTAGGACTAAGTGGACATCATGACACTCCATTATTTTGAATTTCATCATCCCGCTCTTCATCAAAGCTGCTTTCATAGTCCTTATAATTAGGACTAACTGGACACCATGGCATTCCATACTCTTGAAATTCATCATCCCGCTCTTCATCAAAGATTCTCTCATAGTCCTTAGAATTAGGTCTAACTAGACACCGTGACACTCCATACTTTTGAAATTCATCATCATGCACTTCATCGCTGCTGCTCTCATAGTCCTTAGAATTAGGACTAAGTGGAAACTTTGACACTCCATTCTTTTCAAATTCGTTATCACGTTCTTCATCACTGCTACTCTCATAGTCCTTAGAATTAGGACTGAGTGGACACCGTGACACTCCATTCTTTTGAACTTCACCATCTTGCTCTTCATCGCTCTTGCTTTCATAGTCCATAGAATCAGGACTAAGTGGACACTGTGAGACTCCATTCTTTTGAAATTTGTCATCAAGCTCATCATCACTACTACTTTCATAGTCCTTCGAATTCGAAGTAAGTGGAATCTGTGACTCTTTATTTATTTGAAATTCTCCATCCCCTCTTTCATCTGTGCTGCTCTCATAGTCCTTAGGATCAGTACTAAGTGGAACAATTGACTTTCTATTCATAGTGGAAGAATTCCCACTATATTCATCCATATGAATAGAGTTGTTACGCGATAAAGATGTTGATGTTGTATAAATCGAAACTTCACTATCAGGACAATCCATCCCTTTAAAATAGAATATGTTCAATGATACAAATCGAGAGTCTCCTAAAGATATTATATAGCTTAGAGAATGAAATTTTCCCTCCAAAATTTTCCCTCCAAAAAAATTTTGCGAAAATATTTTCCTCCTAAAAGTTTGTGAGATATATTTCACTTAATTATTTTACTATGCAATTTAATGAAAAATGTAAACTTAATTTTTTTTATGAAATAAATCATTAGAGTTAAAATTGTAAACTACAACTTCCACCTAAATTATTTAATAGTCAAAGTATATAATTTTTACTAAACAATTGAATGTTTTTTTCAATTTTTATAATACACTTAGAAACAAGGTAATCCCAAATTCACCCCGCTATAAAACAATTCCAAACTGTTCGCTTTATCATATTTTCATTCATCGCCATAAAAAAATTAACATGTTAAAATTTATTGAAACTAATTAATCCCGCATTCACCGTACGATAAAACATCTTCGTAGTTTCACCTATATTCCATTATCACTATTACTCAAGTTACATCAAGGTTTCCTGAGGTTCGTCAAAAGAGTTGGAGCAAATTTGTGGAGCAGCTACATTGGGATCAACAACATATTCAATGAAGAATTTCCGCAATTGAAAGGCCAGTTAATTTTTTTTCCTTGAAATTTCTCATATTAAATTAGTTTAACAAGGTAGATTTTTTTTCTAAACTTAAAATTTTTTGTCAACCAAATTAAGAAATATTTCTGTCATGAGCATGGTGGGTTGAGGGCAACCCCATCTTACAATCGACTGGCCACTAGATTTTTTTTATAAACTTAAATATTTTTGTCAACCAAATTAACAAATATTTTCGACGTGAACATGGTGGTGGGCCACCCCATCCTGCAACCGGTCGGCCACCCACTCCCTCCGCACACCCTTCTGGGCCACTCCCCAAACTCAACAACCCCTTTCCTCCTCACCCCTCAACCCCCCTTCCGCCCGACCTCCCTACCCCACACGACACCCTTACCCAGCCCCCTACTTCACTCCC